>RCIC01000017.1:132500-330000 GCA_018883505.1 Ceratosolen fusciceps
CTATTTTCACCCCGATGCTCTCCTGCTTCATGCTTTGCTGCTCGTTGACGACTGCGGCCCCGATGTTGCCGGTACTGCGGGGACCCTCGATACCCGTACCCGGCTTGGCGAGCTCTTTCCCACCAAGTAACTTCGGCAAAGCTTCGAAAGCCTGGTTCCCGCTGCTTGACGTCCGACCCTCGGCATTCGATGTATGGTGACTGCTTGACGAGCTATGCCTTCTATGCTCCGACGAAGACGAGGATAACTTTTCACCGAGCTTCCTGCTGCTCTCGTGGCTACCACTGCCACTGCTGCGGCGATGCTCTTGGCGCTTTTTATCTCTGCAACGTATCATCCGTGTTAAATGTTAATATAGGCTTTCAAGGATATTTGCGCAACAACGTTACAAATTTATAAATTTATAAATCAATGAAAATGAAATGGCCGACGGGAGGGGAGAGGGGGGGGGGGGGAGAGGTGAATAACGATGGAGCTGTTAAATGGAAGCATTAAAGAAAGCGAAAGAGTCTAGATAGAGGGCAACGGCGTTCTACCTGTCACGCTTTTCAGTCGAGCTTTTCCTCCGCTCCTGCTTCCTCTCATCCTTCCGTTCCTTATGCCGCTGCCTCTCGGGCTTCTCCGAGTCACCCTTATCGATAATCAGAGTGCCAGTGGTCGAGGAGACGTGGGTCGTACTCCGCTTCTCCTTCTGCTGCTGCTCGGATTTTTTGAGATTCCCTTGGTACTCGGCGGCCCGCTCCTTGGCCTTCTTCTCCTCGTCGAGGCTGCCGCGCCTCTCCATCCTCTGCCTATCGGTATTCTCCTTCTGCTCGTCTTCCTCCGCATCGTGACCCAAGGCCTTCTTGTCCTTATGGTGATGTGCGTGTGAAGAGCGACGCTGGCCGGCGTTATAAGTGACCGAGTTCGTGTCCTCCGGGTAGTACTGCTGAAGTCTGACGTGCCAGGCGATACTAGACACGGCCGAGACCGTCCTGAACTGATGAATGATGTTCCGCGGAAGGAAGTATATGTCGTTGTCGTAGAGGCTAATCCTCGCGTAGCGTATCGACTGCCGCCTCAACTGATTGAGCTTCGCGTCCTCGAGCCACTGAACGCACTGAGAGATCGGGGGCTCGTGCAGGTCCAGCTGCAGCTTCTCGACGAGTTCCGGGAAGTCCGCGGCGTGAAACGCGACCACGTCCTTGGTGATGCGGTTGAGCTGGGAGGCCTGGCCGCCGTGGACGGCCTTGAGGACGCCGACAGCTGCGGTGGTCATGCGCTCGAGACCGTGACCGACGTGGTCCGCGTGGGCGCGTGTCCGGTCCTCGAACATGTACTCGCGGGCCTCGGTGAGACGCGGCAGGTACTGCAGGTTGCGCAGCTCGTTTATGCCGGTGCGCCGTCGCTTGCAGGGGCTTTTGTTTATATCGGCCGTAGGGACGAGCTGCTCGCCCGGTCGTATCCACAGGATCGGCCCGTCGTTCGATTCTTGAGGACTCTCCATTCGCACGGCCGACAGTGGACCCCAGGGCATCGTCTGCAACGCAACATTAATTCATTATTTATATTCGAATCCAGTAACTTCAAATCATAATATTCGAAATTCAAATAATTGCGGAAAAAATATTTTTTTGTTTCTATAATAGATTTATTCACAGTATTTTATTAAGTTTTGAAATTTATTTTTATTATCCGTACAATGTATCTGTATGTATATCTATACTTGAGCGTGTGTATCAATGATTAATGTTAAGTCATAAATATACAGAACTTAATGAAAAATTACATGCGTATCCAGTAATCGGCTTTATTGATTAAAGGCTTTAAATCTATATATAATTTTATGATTGAATTATAAATTTATATTTAAATATTCAATTTCATATTGATTATCAAAAATTTATGTCGATAAGACAAAAAGCAGAATTACGCTTATAATAAAAGTGATTAGTCATATATTAAATACATATATTGTATTTGATAAGCTTTCCAAATATCAAAGTATTCACGTAATTGAATTTAATGAATTTAGTGAACTGCTATTTCTGCTTATCATTTATCAAAATACTTGACGCCAATAAATAATATAATAATAATAATAATAATAATAATAATACAATTTCCAATAGAATAAAAATATTAATTTTAATCAAAATTGCTGAAAATCTGAAAAGCTTAACTTGCAGAAATTTGAAGCTTTCTTCAAATTATAAATACGAGAAAATTGAAGTATACAAAAATAAAATAAAATAAAATAAAATAAAATAAATCATATGACTATTCTGCATAGGAATTTAATTGTAATTTAATTTGAACTTGTTATATAAATTAATAACAATAACAACAACAACAACAACAACAACATAAATAAATAATAATAATAATGAACGATGATAACGACGATGAACGGCAAAGATTAATTTGTAAAAAATTGGAGTCTAAAATTCCATTTAAATAAATTAAATTTCAGTCCATTGTTTTGGCACCAATCATATAATGCGTTTAAGTCTATTTGTAATCTCGTAAGTCTAAAAGTGACTCGGCAGCTGTAAAAAGGCTTAGGTCATCTGTGTATAAGAAAAACAAAGGTATGTTTGAAGTTTGAAAAGACATTTTGTTTGTAAAAATAATTATGTAAAAATACTGCTACGGGAGCAGCGCTATTACTTGCCTACGTAAAAATGTATCCACAAAATTGTTCAATACTTTTATGCTTTAGAATTCTATTACGTTGGCCAAAAAAGATTTTATCTATTTAAATATCACGTTTCAAGTGTCAAAGCTTAAGCAGAAGTCGCTCACGACAAAGCAAAGTTGAATGCCTTTGACAATTTATTATAAATAGACCTGAACCGTACATATTGCCGTATAAATAATATTAATAATATATGTAGGGATTACATGTAAACAAAAGGGTAATAATTTTGAAACGATGAGCGTACGATAACTCTAAGTTGCACCAATAAGACAATTTACGACAATTAAAAATATATTCACGAGCATTATTCGGTAAAATTATTCTCAAATGTCGATTGAATGAAAGATTTCCTCTTCTATTTTAACGCTGATAATAGAATCGTATGCCATTTACGATTTTCTAATATTCTTAGCTTTTATTTTATCATTAATAATAATAATAATAATAATAATATCAGTAATATAGGGAGTCCTCCATATTTACTTAATAGCAGAAAAGATGCTTTGCGTTCATGTAAATAAATAACTCAAACGATCAGAAATTAATAAATTCAAATGTTATAATAAATATTTTAAATATTAATAATAAAAGAAGTTATAACTCCTTAAGTAATAATAAAAAAAGTCATACCGTCATTGCCATTGAGTAATTATTGAAAATTTTGATTATTTTATTAAAGTTAAACTAATTGAAGTATAATTTTATCATCAATCGTTAATAAATCAAGTTCATAATCTTGAATTCTCAATTTTATAATATTATTAAAATGAATAATATAAAAGATTTCTGTAAATAATTTATATGCAATAATTCGTTGATTTCAATTTATTCTAAAATATACTTTTGGGCCGAAATTTATAATTCTTGGACGCTTTTTATTACTTTTGTAAGAAACATTCTATCAGATTTATTTATTAAAATACTTAACGAAACGACTGCTAAAATTAATTATTTATTATTTCGCTCGATACTATTTAAGAAAGAAAATAATAAATAAATAATACCTTAATCTAAATTTAGCTCAGTTAATAATATTATAATCATATTTATCAAATCGTAATTAATAAGTAATAAAAATAATATTATTAAAAATTTCTAATATTTATTTACAAAAAAGGCATTTTTTCATTTCAATATCTCTTATGTATATTTCTTTTCGGAATGTTTACTATACTCATTTAAAATAAAAGGTTCATGTACAAATTTTTTTTAAAGCTTTTATTTCTTTAAATGTTTGCCATTTTTCATGTATGAATTTACTAAGGGAAATGCCAATAAATAATATATATATATTAATAAGTTGAAATAGATCACAGCAATTTATAAAAAAAATAACTGTAATAGCTGATAATTCTTAAGTAATTGATACTACCAACTGAAGAATCATATTGAGCGCAAAATATAAAAGTGCAGTTAATTATAAAAATGTAAAACTTGTTACATAAAATTGATTACAATAAGTCAGAGTAATAATTATTAACATAGCATTGTAAACATATGTAATTATCATTAAAACTAATGTATTGCGCTTTAATTTAAGCAAATAATATTTTTAATATATTATAGACCTCGTTATAATCAATAAATCATAATACCGACTGTTGTTGTTTTCTAATTATGATACTATATCGTAAAATACCCTATACATAATCTTGTTATAAAATGTTAAGAAGAAAAAATGAATTTGTATTTACCATTTTTAAAAAGATGTTTTCCTCTAACATTTGTAAAATATCAGGAAAATAGCCCCCGACTTCTTCATGCACTGTTCCAACTAAACTTATTTGATGTAATGGTCCATATCGAACAGTGCCATTATTGTAGGATTTGCAAACATGCTCCTTGTATTGTAACATCGTTGTCGTTTCTATATCGCTTTTGTGTCCCAATACACCGTTTTTCACTGTTAATGTGGGATATATTTCTGCCATATGATCCAATAAATCTGGCATGTACGATGCAGCATTATGAACAATGCCCATTACATGATGGGCATTACCGTTTTCGTCCTCTCCAAACACAACCTAAAGAAATCAAGTCGTAATTATTAGTCGTGAAATGCAATTTATGTATCAGCAAGTGCGTGATTTAAGAAGAAATAACTCACCTTAAAATATTCTTGTGCTAATTCTTCAAGTTGCTCACTTGTTAAAACGTCGATTTCATCTTGGTACATGTGAACCACAGAAGCCCCACCATTCGGATAAGTTTCTATATGGATAAAATCCTTATACTTTAATCCATGTAAATAAGCAGATGAATCATTTCTACCAGGCTGCTTATCCAATAATTTGTAATTTTTTACTTGTAAATTGAGTTTTAAATTATCAGCATTTGATTTATGAATAGAGCTTAGGCTGGTTAAAGATTTTTGGAACAAAGGAGTACTGCTACTTCTCCGATCTCTTTGGCATTGTATGCCAACGCTGGCTCTTTTGATTTTGCTTCTTCTATAACAACGTGTACAATGATGCCTATCCGAGCGTTGATCTTTTCTTTTTGAAGATGAAGAATGAGATTTTGTGTGTGAATTAGTTGACGAATCGTCTTTATATTTGGAATCGTTCGTCTCACATTTAACGTCAACGGGTTCCTGCTTAATTTTATCTGCCGTGAGCCTGTCAATGAGCTCCGGTTGTGTAACAGTGGCTTTCCTTTCAATTTGAATTTTGCATTGATTAAAATTTTTTTCTAATTTTGGCTCAACCGTTTGTTGTTCAGCAAACGATTTTTCAATAATCTTGACATTGGTTTTCCAAGTACTACCTGCCGATAACAATGGCAAGCCATAAGTCATAGAACTCTTAGTAATAATAGTACTTGCTGGGCTGTTGTGACCGACTGAAACCTTTGGTGGATAGTCTGGACTTTTTGGACTATTTAATCCAAGTTGGCCAGAGCTCTGCAAGCTTTTTGCCAACTGCGGACTCATACTAGATACGTTTCCTTCTTCTTCTACTTGACATGGGGTGACAGCTTTGGTACAATGATCGTCTTTATTATTAGAGGCCGAATCAATCTGGAACAAAATCAATAAGGATAATCATACACTTAGTCAAAACGAAAAAAATATTTAGCGACATGAAGGAAACTTACATGCGATAAGCAAGAATCTAGATTCTTGAGTACCCCCGGGGCTTTAGTTTCCTGGCATGGTTGATCAGCTGAAAAAGTAGAAAAATTCTTGTCACGTAAGTAAGAAATAGTTTAAAATTAATTATGTGCAACTCGTCTGTGTGCGTATCATGAAAATTGAACTAGAAAGTTCTGAAAATATTTGTGTTTCCCTAAGATTTAGAATGTAAGATATAGTATTAACATGTAATCCAAATTAGATGAGTAAAATCGAACGCAAAAAAAGGTCAAAAGTACTGATGAATGTAATTGTGGACCGAATTTTTTATTTTGTTTTTTATTCTGGATAATTTATTTATTGGTATGTCGTTGAGCAGCCGGATTCGAGATCAGAGATCGTACCGAAGGACATACCAGAGAAAAGATTGGAGAATACGTTGAGGAAGTCAAACGGACCGGGAGTAAGGGTAGGGAGGTCACGACAATGGGCCCACGGCGACAAATAATGATAACAATAACAACGACAACGACAACATTGACAACAGCAGCAATATTATGATGATGATGATGATTATGATGATGATGATGATTATTGTTATTATTATGATAATGACGACGAGGACGACGATGAGGACGAGGACGACGACGAGGACGACGACGACAATAATATTAATAACGATGATAATGATAATGATAATAATATAACGGATCTCATACGTCGTTGAAGCTGCGGAGGATAGCCGGAGGTGGCAAGAGGTTTCGGCGAGGAGTCGGAGGGCGCGTCGTTATTCCCAGACATGTCGTCGCTGCATGCATAACCGCCGCTCGCCAAGGAGGTCGGCCTCGAGGCCTCGAGGAAGGAGGTCCCGCTCTCCGCGCTCTCGACTTGCGTTTCGTCTTTGGCAAGTACAAGGAGGACGGCGGTGGCGGCGTTGGCAGTATCGGTGGGCGTCGCTCTACGTGCTCGCGGAGGCTCGCCCGCTGCCCTCGGGGAGTGTCGTCTCCTCGGCCCGTCCTCGCTCTCTTCCTCGTGCTCCACGCAGCGGTTGTCCGTGCTCCCGTGTCCCCCCCCAACGCCACTATTTACATCGCGTCGCGCGTTTGACACGGCAGCCGAGGCGATATCGGTGGCCATCTTGATTTTTCCCACGGCGTTGCGCTGCCTCTGAGGCACGCACACGAACGCGCGCACGTTACGAGCCGAGCACGTAGAGGCACGTAGGACGTCGAGCCGCCGAGATGATCTCTGGACTAGCGCCGAGTCTCGGGCCCATTCTATAATAGCTACCTCGGGCCTTCTCGCTCGAAGACCGGAGTGCGCGGCCGCGGCTCACAACACAAGCTCCTCGGTAAAACTAAAGAGCTCGTGGACGGGGGGCCGGGGCCGGGGACGGGGCGGGGACGGGGACGGGGCCGCGGTCCGCGTTGAGGGGAGGTGGCGGTGGTGGGGTTTGCGGGGTTGGGGGGCTTGGCTAGGGGAGGGGGGTGGTTAGGGGGTAGGAGTAGGGGGGCAGCTTCGGATCACCGAATACACGAGAGGGAAGAGTCCGCTGGAACGGGGCCGACTCTTGTACAACGACCCTTACTCGTTCGCTCGAGCATGCAAACTCTGACGTTCTCGTGGGTCGTTGGCGGTGGCGGGATGGGACGGGGGGAGGGGGGACAAGAGAGAGAGAGAGAGTGACTGAGTGAGCGAGTGAGTGAGCGAGCGAGTGAGCGAGCGCGAAGGGGGCGGGGAGGGTGGAGAGACGAGCAAGTCGGTTGGTGGGTGGTGGGTGGCGACTGGTGGCCGGAGGGCGGCGGCGGCGGAGGGGGGGGGAGGCGCGGTGCAGCGACTGGCGGCTATTCGCACACTTGTAAAAAGAAAATGTTGGACGAGTCGCGTCGAGTCGCTCGATGACGATTCCCCGTCCATGTATTTCGCCTGCAATACGCCAACTGCTTTAGTCGGTGACCAATTCTCAATTACGCTGCACCTAGTGGAAAAAAAAAAAAAAAAAAAAAGAACAAAAACCCCCTCGGCTCCTCGTCCACGTAAACGCCAGTGAAGTCGGATATTTGACATAAATAATATACTCTTCTCTCCGTCGACTCTTGACACGCAGCGAGCGTACATTCCTACACTATATATATATATATATATGCACACGGGTAGATCGTGTACGTCGGGGGCGTAGAGCGGGTTTGGCGGGGGTCGGTGGGGGGACTCGTACACGCCTCGTGTACCCCAATAACCAACTACCCCTTTAATAAATCGCTCTTTATATCTCATCGGTGTGTGTGAGCGCATACGTACGGGCCTGAGTGCATTATTTATTGGCAATTGGAAGTCAGAGATTTTACGAGCTTTGACGTATGCAACAAAGGCGAATGCATTCGACGACGCGAATCCTCGATAATTCTTTCTCGTGGAAATCCACTATTGTTACATAGACTCGGATAACTGCATCGGATACATTTCTCCGTCCTCCGTCCGGGTACGTTCCTCGCATTATTTATAATACTTTCCTTTAATCTCAATACGATTGTTCTCCATAAAGAAATCTCCATGAAATTTAAAAGCTTCGATGAACAATCATCACAATCCATATAATTCTTCCCTCTTTGTTTTATTACAATTCTTTCTTTATAATTTTTGTTTTGTTTTTTTATTTACACTACTGCGCGTCTTTGTGGTCGTTAGTTTTCATTGTGACGCGCGTCCCCGTAACGTCGCACCATTATAATAAACTCTATTGCTTTTTATTATTCTTCAGTTTTCTTACGTTTTCATTATTAATCTATTAGTCATGAAGTAAACGTTACGGTTATTTGTCTTGAACGAAAAAACTCTAATTATTAATTAATTAGTATTATTATGCGAAAAGTTTTAATTGACTTGTAATAATTATCTGCGGGAAGTTGCCACGATTTATCCAGGAAGATTCATTGATTCATTGATTTATTTATTTATTTATCCCTCTCCCCTCTCCCATCTCCCCTCACCACCCACCATCCATTCAGGAAATCAGGCACAAAGTATAGAAGATCGTGATCGCGGGTATTATATTTTTACTGTACAATACGTTATAATTTAAATTTACTTTTGTGCGTAGGCCTGGGAATTGCGATCTATAGCGCATTGTCATTTTGCGTATACAACTACTGTGGATTGCGATTGGCATTTTTTTACAAATTCGAATTTCGCAGATTCGGAAAGTCAAGATGGCCTAACGGGGAAAAAGGAGGGATCGGAGATTGAAGGAAGGAGGGAGGGAGGAGCTGCTGGTGAGAAATAAGCGCAATAAGGGATAATTCGTCGAGGAGGTGCAAAGGTAGAAAGCCAACGGCTTCATTGTAACGGATAATTGATAAAAAGCTCGTGGAGACGAGATGCGGTGGTGGTGGAAGTCGTGAGGTTCTACCAGGTTCTGACCCGCTCTTACGTGGGCTTGGTCGCGTGGAGCGAGAAGTTCTCGAAAGCTCATTGATTAGCATTTACGGAAACCCGACGACTCGGAATCCTCCTCGTAATAATTATTCGAAAAACGAGGATAACGTAGCAGCGGGCGATAAATAACGAGGTTCCAGTAGCAGCCGGCACTGGCGCGTCCGTCATTCCCGTTACGAGGAGGAGTAAAACGAACGCCATTGGAGACGTCGAGCGGTTATTTTATCTATCCTTTAACTAACCGGCCCACCGCTGTCATATCCGTATTTCTTACTCTTAATCGCACCTCACCATGGAAGCTTTAATTCCAGTCATTAATAAGCTTCAGGATGTTTTTAATACCGTTGGCGCGGATGCTATACAGCTGCCGCAAATTGTCGTTTTAGGAACACAGGTTCGTATTATTACCTTACAATCTCTCGCATGTCCTACCATTTTCAACGGTTTTTTTCCTCTACTTTCGTCTTGTCCACCATTTACTTATCAATAAAACTCGTCCCTTATTCACCTCATTGTCACTATCATCCCAAATAAAAGAGAATAAGCCCCATTTAATTTAATTTTAATTTAACAGCATTAAAAGCACATTTCCTTCATTCTCATAACGTTTTACTTTAAAATACTTTTTTCGCCATTACCATTTACTTGTAACATTTCCTTATTGAATTTTAGAGCTCCGGAAAGTCCTCGGTCATTGAGAGTCTTGTTGGGCAAACATTTTTACCAAGAGGCACAGGTATTGTCACTCGCAGACCATTGATATTACAATTAGTCTACGCGCCAAAAGATGATAAGCAATATCGAAGTGCTGAAGATGGCACTTTGGATGTGGACGAGTGGGGTACTTTCCTTCATCAAAAAAATAAGGTTTACAAAGACTTCAATGACATTCGTACAGAAATTCAGTCTGAAACGGACCGCATGGCTGGGGATAATAAAGGAATATGCCCTGAACCAATTAATTTAAAAATTTATTCCAAATCTGTAGTTAATTTAACATTAATTGATCTCCCCGGAATAACAAAAGTCCCTGTCGGAGATCAACCAGAAGATATTGAAAGTCAAATCCGTCAATTAGTTATTCAATATATTTGGAATCCAAATTCAATTATCTTAGCTGTTGTGACGGCTAATACAGATATGGCAACAAGCGAGAGTTTAAAAATGAGTAAGGATGTAGATCCTGATGGACGACGGACATTGGCTGTAGTTACAAAATTAGATTTAATGGATGCAGGTACTTGCATTGATTCGAAAATATTTTTATCTATCATTGGTAATGAATCCTTTAAAAAGAAAATTATAATCCTCTCTAAATAGGTACCGATGCTATTGACATTTTATGCGGTAGAGTTATTCCTGTGCGATTAGGTATCATTGGTGTAGTCAATCGTTCACAACAAGATATTATTAATAATAAATCTATACAGAACGCTTTAAAAGACGAAGCTGCATTTTTACAACGTAAATATCCTACTTTAGCCAGCAGAAACGGAACGCCTTATTTAGCAAAAACATTAAATCGATTGTTAATGCATCATATTCGAGATTGTTTACCCGAATTAAAGGTAAGAAGTTGATTACGTAAAATTTAACTTGAAACGATCATTAATGTAAACTTCTATTTTATAGGCTCGTGTCAATGTTATGGTCTCCCAATTTCAAATGTTACTTAATTCTTATGGCGAAGATGTAGGAGATAAAAGTCAGACTCTTCTGCAAATAATAACGAAATTCGCAAGTAGTTACTGCTCAACAATCGAAGGTACTGCTCGGAATATAGAAACGACGGAACTGTGCGGCGGCGCAAGAATTTGTTACATTTTCCACGAAACTTTTGGAAAAACCTTGGATTCCATTCATCCACTAGCTGGTTTAACAAAAATCGATGTCTTAACTGCTATTCAAAATGCCACTGGACCAAAACCCGCTCTCTTTGTGCCTGAAGTCTCGTTTGAACTACTAGTCAAAAGGCAAATTCGCCGACTTGAAGAGCCTTCCTTGCGTTGCGTGGAACTCGTACACGAAGAAATGCAACGTATTATTCAACACTGTGGTATAGAAGTCCAGCAAGAAATGCTCCGTTTCCCAAAGCTTCACGAGCGAATAGTCGATGTCGTTACGCAACTCTTACGCCGTCGACTTCCTACAACTAATGCAATGGTACAATTAATTAGTAATTTTCTAAATTTTCTTGACGCATGTACCCGACGATGAGTTTTATTCTTTATTTTCAGGTAGAAAATTTAGTCGCCATAGAACTAGCGTATATTAATACAAAGCATCCGGATTTTCATAAAGATGCTGCCCTTGTTTCATCGTTGGCAATATTTGCCGAAATGAATCAACCAAAGACTACTAAAAGACATACCTCAAATTACTCTAATTCAATAAGTAACGCGATTGTTCCAATAGAAAATGTAAGTACCCATGCTTTCTTATGCGGGTGTATTGGATAGGCTCAAACAATATTTTTTTACCTTAACCATGTACACGAAACATGATAGACTATTTATTGCCATTAAATAGAAAGATAGAAAAAATTATGTAAAGCTTAATCGATTTGAAATAGTAAATGAAAATAATTTTCTTTTCGATTACTTTAATCTTTAAGCCATAGTAAACGTGTTTTCTTATACTAAACACTCGCATTAGAAATCATCGTACAGTCGATATAACCACAATGCGTTTTCGGAGCACAATAATACAGAAAGTGTTCAGCAAAACTATGGGCTCTTTAGTAATTTACCACCGCAGGGCAGGCCAGAATCAGCCAGTTCAGCGGATGGATCACCTTTTCGAAACCGAGATGAAACACTTTCCGTTAATTCAAGTCAAAACTCTAATTTTATGTTGGAATTGCAAAAGGGCTCTTCTCAACAGAAACCAGTTAATTTACTACCCGAAATATCAATGCAGACATCTCGTAAACTCAGCGAACGAGAAAAACAAGATTGTGATGTTATAGGTAAGTCCACGACTCGACGGTATTATTGAATTTTCACATTTTATACGTCAAACATTAACGAAACTTCCAATCACGTATTTTATTTTAATATCAGTGTCTTATTCATTACGTAACGCATAACCTCTATCGTTATTTACAGTATTCTAATATAAATTATCTTGTATTTACTTTCATAATGCATTTAAAAGTTGTAGTATGTGGTTGTTTTTAATGTCATTAATTTTGTGTATGTCATATTTTTAATTTAAATACTTATCAATATTGCGATATGCGAGGGGAAGAATGTATATTCACTATAGAATCGATTGACTTTTACTTTTTAATAAGAACTATACAATAATATCATAAATTATGCAATGGATTTAAATCCATATTATGTTGAAAATATTGTCTTTATAACTTATTACAGAAGATTTATGTTAAATCTTGATTTATATGAAATACAAGATTTCATGCGATTTAAATAAAGGTCTAGGAAATTTACTTAAAATTATCAGTTTCTATAATTACATAGCAAGTATAATGACATTTTATATTTATTTCAGAGAAGCTTATTAAGACGTATTTTTATATTGTCCGTAAGTCTATACAAGATAGTGTCCCTAAGGCTGTTATGCATTTTTTAGTTAATTTTGTAAAGGATAATTTACAAAGTGAATTGGTTACGCATTTATACAAGTCTGACAATGCAGAGGCTTTACTTAACGAAAGTGAACACATTGCTGTTAGGCGTAGAGAGGCGGCAAACATGCTTCAAGTACGTAAAATGCATATATTATATATTTAGTATTAAATATATGTATAGATGTGTGTATGGCTAATTACTTTGTATTTACATGACTTTTATTAACGTCATTTTAGGCTCTCACTCAAGCAGGACACATTATAAGCGAAATTCGTGAAACGCATATGTGGTAATGGAGCACCGCCAGTCAGAGTTGCGCTAGTTTTCCATAGAATGAACAGAGTGAAATAATTTTAGATGAATTGTTCGACAAACACGTCATTAACTATGTATATTGGACCTATGTAAATACGTTATTCATTGAAATAATTTTCACGCGAACAAAATGATAGTCTCAACCATTAATTAAAAAATCCGTTGCAAAAAAAAAAAAAAAAAAAAAATAGTATTGAATGTTTAAGCTTTAAAAAAACCGTTAAATTACTAATAATTTACAAAACAGAACGTCTTAGATATAAAACAGACTTAGTGGGCATGCCCTGAGTACGTGTCATTTAACAGTAACAATAACAACTAAATAGAGGTACATGACGTAGCATTAAAACATTGAATGATGGATTGCTGTGTTTTTATTGCTTCTAGACTCGGATCAAATAATATTTCATTGATGCAATTCGCGTGCTCTAGAAGCAACGGCAATGCATCTTTATAATTGCCATCGTATATTTTTGTTAAGGCTGTGAGTCTTTTTTTTATTGAGTTTTGAAGCAATGTACAAATCTTGCTCATTTCAGTCTTTTTACCGCATAGAGTGCATTCTATTGCCGTTCGAGTCCTCCGACATGGCTTAGAACAGACTTTACATTTAAAAATAAACTGATCGCTCGGTAACCTTACTGGCCAGTCTGACGAACACGCCTCACATTGGCATTTAAAAAAATATTTTTCAGCTAAAAGTTGGCGTCTCAGATTTTTTTCGTTCTCGAGGAAGTGTTGTCCATAACAGTCGAGGATATCTGTGCCCTTTGGTATAAAGCGAATCGACTTAACAACCACGATAGCTGAAAATTACAAGTTATTTGTCCAATTTATCTTGTTTATATATATATATATATATATGTATGTATGTATGTATATATATGTAATGTATTTATTGTACTTACCGCCAGGAAAAGAATGTCTAACAATGTTTGGATAACAACTGTGATTGCTTAAACTAACTGATGTATAAATTGCACCCCCAATATTTCGTGGTTCCAGAATTTTCGTCTCTTCGTCACGAATATTTTCAACGATTTCATAAGCATTGCAATTAATAGCTTGCATGCTGTGTAATAATGCTACTGCCAAGACTTGTAAATGGTTTTCATAATTACTAACATCTGAATGAAAATAATTTAATGAATAAATTAAACATTTTGCAAAAAAGATGGAATGAATTACTCTTTCGATATTATCCTTTGGATCAATGAGGGCGCAATGCGTTTCCAAACCAAATACAGTTTTATAATCTTGTGATCCATATTTCTTCAATGTCTTAATATCGAAAGCATTATTATTACTCATATGAAGCTGTAAAAATGCTTGATTAATTTTTAAATCAGAATCTTGATTGTACAAGCCCGTTATTACTGTTCTGTACGCTAAAAGCGAATTTGTCTTTTGAAGTTTATTTTCGTAAAAGTAATCGAAGATTCGACACTCCAATTTGTGAAATTTGTTCCACGCTTGTTCACAACATTTTTGCGAACAATAGCGTACCTACAATAGATCAATTTTTTTTTTTTTTTTATTCAGTTTGTTATATAATAATAACAATAACGAAATTAAAATATAATTCGTATTCGTTCATATTAGATAATTATTCGAGATTATATTTAAATCGATCTTCAATTAACCTTTTTATTATCTTGAAGCATAAAACTTTAAATTGAAGTATAAAATAATACATGAATAAATGAGAGTTTTTTATTTGGAAAAAAATAAGAAAAAGAAATTGAATACTCGTTCGATTTTTAATAGAATTTACGAAGCACTATAATATAATGTACATAATTAATGTAAATGTAATATAAGGATGAAATTACATGAAATGTGGGAGCTTCTTTAGCTTTAGCTAAAGTTTAAAGTGCTTTTAAAATAAATGAAGAAAAGTAACATTTGTTCGTTAAAAATCGTATCGTGATTTTCTAAATTGAAAATAATAATAAAGTCGGATTATTATAAAGAGATTGAAGAAGTAATTACCGTTTGACAGTATTGGCAGGGTACTGTGATAGCGTCACGAAGCTTGAGCGAAATGTGACAGTAGAGGCAATTCCTGTGCAAGGCAACAATATCGGTACTAAAGGAATAAGGGCGATCTACGATTAAGGTGCTGCCGGGACTGATGTCTCTTACCGCGTATAAGTATCGGCCCTTGGTATTGTCTTTAGCAAGAGCGATGGCGTCTGAACAGCTGATCAGGAAATCGTTTGCTTTCCCTTCCACGGCTGGTACCACTTCCTCCTCGGCCTTCAAACATTATTTACGCCCACATAAATATTATTCCTTCACCCGTACCACTGATTTTTTTTTTTTTTTTTTATTTTATTCTAATAATGATAATTAAAAAGAAATTGCTAAGTTTTCACGCTCAAGTCGAGTTCGCGAATCTTATATAATCAATTGATCAAATGATTCGATTAATAAAGCTTCTTGTGTATAATTAAAAAAAAAAAAAGCCTCACCGAAGGAAGGATCGCGAAGCCCTCGTCGTCGAGCCGCCTCATGACTGGCTCGACCTGGACGAGCTGCTTTCGCTTTAAAAAGTACTTGAGCAGCTCGAGCTTCTTGGCTTTCAAGAGCTCGTCCTGGCAGCAGCGATCCTCGCATTGTTTGGCAGCGAGCTCGTTTATTAGGCGCATCGCCTCGTTGAGGTGTCCGTTGGCGGTCTCCGGGTCCCCGAGGGCCTTGCAGCAGTCCGAGTGTAGGAGCAGAACGTCGATTCGGCTCTCCCCCGCGATGGCTTCGCCGTCGGCGCGCGAGATCGACTCCGCGAAGTACTCGCAGTCCTTGAAGCAGCGGGTCAGGTGGCCCCGGCGGTACCAGGCCCGGGCCCGGGCCACGAGGCTCTCGAAGAAGAGCCCGCCGAACTTGGGGGCTGACGCGAGGGCCTCCGTTAAAATAGCCGTGGCTAACTCGGGCCGGGAGTCGAGCTCCCGATGGAGCTCCTTGGCCCGGGCCTCGCTCTTCCCGCGATACATGTCCCCGATCGAGAGGCTCGAGCCCTCCAGGGCCTCCAGGGATAGCTTTATCATTCCGTATCTGTCGCCTTCGCGCGAAAGCTTTCCGAACCGATCTCTAAATGCATCCTTGGAAAACGCTTGATCGGCGAGTCGCTCGAATTCGGGGAACGAGCTGAAAAATCACGTGGCACTTTAGCATACGCTATTTAATATTTCCTCACCCCCAATAACCTCCCTTCTTTTTTTCTTTTTTTCCTTTTTTTCTTTTATATATACGTATACATATATTTAGCAGCGCCATGATTGTCGAAAAGCGCGACGTTTAACGGACTCTGTAGACCTGTGTAATCATTTAACTGGTCTCGTTCTTTCTAAGTGAAACAAATCTCAAATAATAGTGGCTTTAGTCGAACACTGACCGAATTATTCTCAGCAGACGTTCACAAGCATGCTAGTCATTATTTACAAATTTATGCGCAATAATGTATTCATTTATGTATTTGGCATTAATATATTAAAAAAATGTCTGAATTAAAAATGCTTTCAATGTCTCGTTTCATTACTTAGTCCGTAGCCTGTATTACATCACTACTTCCTTAAGTCTTAATGATCATTCTTAATGATTCAAAACAAATGGAATGGAATTTAAATTCATTGTTCTTTTAAAATTATTCGATTTGTGCTCCTAAGCCAAGGATTTATTAATCTTGTTATTACCTGCCTTAGGTATGGGACGTACTTCTTTTTTGTTCACGTGATTTTTTATTTCCTTTTCTTTTTCCTCTGTTGGCAATTAAATAAAAAAGCAATTCGAACGAAGCTAATGTAGATTTAGAAAATTTTGTTTATTAATACAAATTTCTGATTGCAGATTTAAGCCAATGACCTTGAAAGTCTTAAAGATACTTTTAACGAAGATTTTTTAACACTTCACTAGTATGTCACTGATCCGAGAGTGACCGAGTGATATACATACGTACACATATACACGCACACGCACGCACGCACGCACACACACATATATATATATATACGCAGCTAGTAATGTAATAAACAAATCCGAGTAAATGCACTCGTTAAAGATATTTTGGTATTTTACGCGGACTCGTATATAACGGAGCACATTTACGCACATAAGTGAACGCCTGCGTGTGCATGTTTATTTACACTTGGGCTCGAATATGTATATATATATATTTATACGTATATTACGAAATCTTGGTATAGAGTGTCTTGGAAGGCACGGCTTGACGAACAGGTGAAAAGCTTCGAGAGGCAGAGTAATAGAGAAACGTAACTTGAAAGCCAATAAAAAGCAAACGAAGAAAATAAAATAAAAAAAAATATATATATATATACATATATATAAAAGAAAGAGAAAAAAAAACAAGAAATTAAATAAATAAACGAAATGGAGCTTGATTTGTTTGTATGCGAAAAAGGGTGTATGACGGGTATTTTCTGAGCAAGAAAGAAGGCGTCGTTATTATATTATTGTAAGAGCAGAACGGTATGATGGTGTGAGGTCGATGGAAAGATGGAAAGATGGAAAGTCGATGTAATGTACGATGTAATGTACGATGTAATGTTTGTGGTTTCGGTTTTTCGACTCACCCTCGACTCCTTCGCGTCGACATGTTGCAGGTAAATGATGCGCTGCGATGAGATGTAGGAGAGCGCGCTCACTCATCTGGTATAAAAGTAGTTGTTGGCAGTTGCTCTATCGAAGGCTAGGACCGTCCGATATCTCTATAATTAGATCCCCGATCCGAAGCGTTCTTTTAACTTTTCTCGCGGACGTCCCGATCTCCCTGTCGCCTGCAATCGCCGCATTGTATTTTTACGGGAGGCTGCCGCCGCCGCCGCCGCCGCCGCCGCACTACGATAAATCCTATCCGATGCGTATTTATTTGGGGCTCCGCGGCGCCGGAGAATCGTCGGAGAATGTCGGCCCTGGCTGCACGTCACCCGTGCCCACCAGCTCGACATTGCCCCCGGAGCCCTCCTTAACGTCCGCACCTCCCACCCACCCACCTTATTTACTCCGAAACTCCGAAACGCATCACCTCGACTCATTCTCAACGCATTCTCGACTCCATCCATCCATCCATCCATCCATCCATCCACCAGCATCCATCCATCCATCCACCAGAATCTAACAATTCCAATCCATTCGACAACGACAATATCATTAAATACCTCTACAACGCTTCGGACGCCTTAAAGAGCCGGCTGATTCGTCCTCACCGTTCGACTCATACTCACATTAAACTTCATAAAGAGGTAAAGAGTCGTAAAAAGACCAACTGCTGTCGATCCATCCATTCGAGAACGGAGAAGTTAATTTAAAAAAGTGATCCCTGGCCGTGTTTACTTACCTATCTCTTACCTCTTTAATGTCTCCACTCCGATATTCTCATATTTCGTAGACTCTGTGACAAATCACATCTATTGGGCTTCCCGGTCTGACACAAGCTAACTCTTGCTTAACTGCTTCACAGTCACGTCACCTTTATCCATAATAAACATTTTAAAACTAAGATTCTGTTCATTCTCATCCTAATCGAACAAAAAAAAAAAAAAAAAATCTAATAATCCTAAAGAATCTAAGAACACGAAATTGCTTTATCGGATGTACCGATTCGGTTAATTCTCGAAAAATCCCAACTTCAATATGTAAGTACAGCCCGTGCAAAGGCTTACTACGATATAAAGCGAATATAAAGCTAAATATCACATTGAAATCTTCAGTCTAAATATCAAATTAACGCAGAAATATCATTTGTACAAATCAAAAGTCACTGAACAGTCAATGAACATGTTACGTAGTAACTAATTCTACTTCTCTCTGTTACATAAAATTAAAAATTTAAAAATAAAAAAAAACTTTACTTGTTCGAATCAAATACAATCGAACAGAGAGAGGATTTAAATAAATTAATAAAAGTTGTATCATCAACTTTCGTTAAAATAATTCGTTAATCCGTTCGTTTATACATACAGAGGTATGAGCGTTACATATGTAACAGTGGCAGGCATTTTTTCGTAAATTATGCATTTACTTTTGAAATAATTTATACACGCGAATATAGTGTATATATATATATATCGATTCTTTTAACAAAATTAATAAGTATATGCATAAAATTTCTTTAGGCGTAGTAATGTCTATATTCATTGCTACTCGATTTCGACAGAAATTCCTTGATTATATTCAGGATTTAAATATTTCACTACTTTTCGATAGTCTTATATTTTAAATTCAGCAGAACAACGTATTATTACACACTTAATTACCATTTCAATAAGTACAATAAAACAAGCAGATAAATTTGCATTGCTATCTCGTTTATAAATATTATATTTATTTATAAGGCCCCGAGGTTTCATCCATTAAAATTCAGATAAAATTCTTCTTTTTTTTTTTTTTAACTTATAAGGATTTTAATGTAACGTGACATTTAAAAAAAAAAAAATTTCACCTATTTCGAATGAAATCAACGGGAACTGTCCTATTAATTTTAACTAGAAAATAATAGCACATAGATTTATCGTTTATGCGCGTACGGTCATTAAAAACGATTTAAATTCACAGGCGCTTGCACTCGTCGAGTCGAATTAACGAGTCGTGCATCCATTCTTTTCAACGTGAAATAATAACGTTTTTTAATCTTTAATGCGATTTATTCAACTTACGCGGCTCAGCTGCTTGTTACAATTATTTCATCGGCAATGTCGATAATGGCAACGCTTATAGCGATACGCTTATACCGAATAGAGCAATAATTTTTACAATAAAAGTTCCCTATATTTTTGCATTACTATTATTATTATTATTATTATTATTATTATTATTATTAATATTAATATTATTATTTAACGGAGTAATGTAACGTTTAGGCTTGGCCTAAACATTTACAATAGGTTGAAAATACAATGAAATGTATGTAACGAATAAAGGAAACGACGTTTATTTAATGTTTGGGAAACGAATGCAATTATTGGCGGAGTTACGTTGGACTTTTATTTAAAAATTTGTTCCTTCATTGTTTAAAAGTTGTTCGGTGGAAGAGTCGGACATGATAAAAAAAGCTTGCGGAAACAGCCGCTAGGTTCGCAGTAATCGGAACTGATTTACTGTTAAAAATTGAGTTGTCCGTCGTTATTCAAATGTCTTTCGCATGGTCGTTTATGTTAAGGACAATTAGATTATAGTTTGTTGTTTTTATTAGTATGATTTTTGGTCAATTTTTTTTTACTGGATTTGTTGATTTACTTTCTGCTTTATTTCGCATAGCAGTAATATGAATTTCGGAAAGAAAGAAAACTTTTTTGAGAGGCATAGATATCTATTTCAAAATTATTATTTTCGATTCGAAGGAATGGATATCCAAATTGTAAAAGAATTTGAGAATATTGTAAAGGTATTGTATCGCTTCAAGAGCTTTGATAACTATTATTTTAACGACGTTCAATGTAAATCAATATTTTGACAAATCACATATGCTGCCATATATATTAATTTTATACTTTTAATTATAGATTTTCATAACACAAATTAAACTTTCTTTCATACTCTATTACAAAGTTTATACTTGCATGCAGTAAAATATTTTTATTTTATTACATTTAACTTATTGCATACTGATTTCCTTATTTTATTTTAATTCTATATTTATTTCAGAATTTAAGTGGAGTCATATGCAAAGATGCCGATTATATTGTAACTAAAAAATCATATTTTTATCGATTAAAGAATGATGACAGAAAAGATTATTATTCATTCGAGTATATACTTGATTCAATGAGAGCAAAGCAAGCACTTGACATAACAAATTATAGGTATTTAGTTGTATTTTTTTTTATTTTTTTTTTTATATTGGTTAAATATATTATAAATTTTATGTTGTTAGGTCTTATATCAATTATTTACAACAATAGTGTAAAGCTTAAAAACAAAAGAATAACTATCATTCTTGCATTAAAGTTAATTTTTTTGTTTAATATTCAATTTGGTGGACTAAATTACTATTTAAAAAACAATGAAAGAAGTCGATATGTAGTATTTTAGTAAATTTGAATAATTAAAATACTTTATAAATATATAGTAACTATTGATAAGTAATTATTTTAAAAATTACAGACTTAAAAAACTAGATAAACTATATCAATCAAGAGATGCTTGTTGTTTGTTTTCTAAATATATTTTACGAACAGAATCATGTAAAAGGTAAATACTTTTTTATTTAAGAAATATATATTTTTTTATTTTAAATTTTATGTATTATAATTATAAATTTAATAAATATTTAAAAGTTTTAATACAATACAATTAATAGAAACTAGCTTGGCGAATAAAGAAATTTTTTATTTAAAATGAAGACGTTTGTGCAAATTAAAGTTTTTTAGAATCTGTTTTTTTTTTCAATTAATGAATTAATTTTTATAGATTTTCCTTAGAATATTTAATGTTTTGTAAATTAATTTTTGCACCTTTGTTTAATTTGAAACAAATAAAATTGAAGATAAATTTTTTAATCCTAAAGTTGATGCGATAAATGATGTATAAATATTTCTATGACATAGAATAATGTTTATTAAGATCATTTAGTTTGAAGAGATATATTTAATTTAAAACTTTTTATTATAAATTATATTTGAAAAATCGAAGATCCAAATGCAAATTTATTTACACATTGTTTATTAATGAGAAATTCCTTCATGCTTTTAACTCTTATTTAAATTCTTATACCTTTCGTTATATTTTATTTTTATTTACTTATTTAAAATTTAAATTGAATATTTGATCGAAAATAAGGCATTTTTCAGCTACATTGATAATAATAAATGTGCTGTATGTATAGAAGACGGCATTGAAGAACCTGTTATTCATTCTGAAGAAAATAATAATAAGGAATATAGCGAAAGCTTAAAAATTTTAAAGAACTATGAAAGTGGCGATCAAAATAATACGTAAGATATTCCTTTTATTTTGTCCGTAATTATGAAATATTTGTTTCACCTATTCAAACGATTATATATTTTAAATTATCGCGGTCTTATGTATGTTAATTTTTAGTTCCTTACGGATGCAGCTTGAAATCGAACGAATACCCAATATAAATAAAAAAAAACTTACGGTAGAGAGGTAAGGTATTTTCATTATCTCTAAATTATCTCAAATCTTGATATTTATTTTTCTTATTAAAAACAATAAAAAATGTTAAAAAAAATATTGTAGAAAATATTTTTCAATCTTTTAATTTACAATTAAATTTTTAATTAAATATATTTACTAAAATGTTGAAAAATATATTATTGTTTCAATTATTTTCTTTATTCTCCAAATATATGCTGTTACAATAATATTCTGAATCTATAAATTGTGACAACTGTTTAAGCATATTCCTCTCCTTCTAAAGTTTTTATATATTACAAAAATATATTATTGTTTTGTAGTAAACAATTTATTTTACCGATTACATGAATCTATTATATGGTATTTATTTTTTAAATTTATTCATTGTTTAACGATAATTATGTATAATTTTTGTAGACAACTTATTTCACCCAAGCGAAGAAACAAAGGCGTCTCACATGTAAATGTATTGAAGCCAATTGAAGAGCCTTCACAGATTAACAATTCTTGTAAGATGCCTGTTAAATCTACGAGGTAAGTACATTGTGAATGGTTGGAATTAATATATTTGAATGACAAGGTATTTTAATTTTTAATCTGTAAATTTAATGATTAAATAATTTCTTAATTTCAGACGCAGTTGTACATTGAATTCGAAGATTTCTGATGATCATAATTTAAAATCTGAACAAACAAATCATGTTATAACAAGGTAAACTTAATAAAAAATTAATCTTTTATATATAAATATGCATAAATTTTTAACGAATGTGAATTAGATAATTGGATATTTATATAGAAATAGATTAAAAATAGGATCTCTACAGCATTGCAAGAAATAACTTATTATTTACTTTCATTTATCTTGCCTAAAAGTACCAAATACTATAACTAATTGCATTAGTAAAAATCTTTTTATTAGTAATTAGTAAATATATTTTATATGCTCAACGATTTTTCTTTTCAGAAAGCGAAGAAAGTTACTTCCAATAAATCGACTAAGTATTGAAAGCCTTCAAGATTTTGAAAATCAATCAACTGAAGAAGTACAAGATAATAATAATTCGTAAGTTTTTTCATTTAATCCATTATTTTTCCATTATCATGCTTTATTATGTAACAAAATTGTTATCATTCACGTTAAATGAATTGCTTTCGTTTAATTTACTTATTTCAATTAATTGTTACATGTTATTTTGAAATAAAAAAATATTGGTTAAGTGTAATAAAACTATGTTATTAAATTTAGAATCGAGTGGTGGGATTCCTTACCTACTGGAAAGAAATCATACCCAAAAATAAAAAAGCTATTCGTAAAATCAAAATCCCGTTGTCGAAGGTAATTATTTTTATTTATTTATTACAGTGTATTATATATGGATTTAAATGAATTATTTTGTAGTGCAAATTTTACAAAACAAGAACAGCAATTAATGTTATCTTATTTGATTATAAATAAAAAATTTGCTTATGCTACCACCAGAAGAACATGGAGAGAGTTTCATGAAAGTGGTGTAAGTTCTCAGAAACTTTTACGCAAGTAAACAGTTTAATTTTATAATCGATTAAGTATTTTTGAAAATATCTTTTCTTTTAGTATATGAGTCATCGACTCCCAGAAGCAGTCAGAAATAATTATCGTAAAAGTGTCCTACCAAAGATTCACACATTCGGATTACCACAAGATATTTTAAAAAAATTTTCAGTATTATAACAAATGAATTTAAATAAATTATGTAAAAATGTATAAATGTAAAATAAAATTTCGTAAGTAGTATTTTTAAAACATTGTTTTTGTTAAATTACTTTTTATTTTGTAAGAGTCATTCATTACTTTCAGGCAATAATGTTCAATGAATTGAAACCACTTTTCATTTGAATAAATATTTTTGTACTTGGCACGATATTAAGTAATTGTTTTGTAGTTATTAAGATAGTAAATTTAATACCATTACATTTTTTACTTTTTACGAATAAATATTTATATATTATTATTGTTGCTATTATTTTATTATTTAATAGTATTGCCATTGTTGTTGTTACCTCTATTATTAGTGTTATCATTTTTATGATCATTATTTACAATATATACGATCGTTATGAGTAGAATACGTTTAAAGAGCATTACAAAGAAAAAGAAACACGATTTAAGAGTTCCAAGTATTTAAATTTGTAATTGCAATTTGCCAACTTTTTTTATATTTCATCTATTTGTCAAGTTATTTCAATATTATTATGTTATAATGCACACAGCTATTCATACACACGCGCGCGCGCGTGTGTGTATTAATCTTTTTTTTCCTTTAATTATTAACTAAGCTTATCCCAATGATAAAAGATATTTGATATACATGCAACGTTCGGGAAAATCGATACTCCGTTGTCGAGGCATCGTTTTGGCTCTTAATTTATCATTAAAGGATTTCGAAACGGGGACAATAAATATGCAGGCCTAAATAATCGAGCTGCCTAATCGTTTATTTAAGGGGACCACCGATTGCAATACTAATCACGGGAAGCGCGAAGAATTTTTACAGAAAATCAGATAATAATAAGTCTTTGATAATACCTAGAAAATAAATGTTAAGCTGCTCAAGTACAAACTGCTACCTACAAATGTTAATTAAATTTGCATTATCCAATTGATTATTATCCTTTTTGATTAAGCCGTAGTAATTGATTTTTAATTGAATCCGAATCAATAAGTTATAATAATCTCTTTACGCGCAACAATGATCTATCGCTATTTTGAAAGTAAAAAAAATGCTCGGCTTCCGTAGAGGGAGGGATCTAAGCGATTACGAAAATTACGGTTTAATAATTACTTGACGATGATAAGTTTTACTCGGCGATGTAAGCGAGGCAATCGGTAATCCCTATAAACAAATCGGCTCACTAAGTCTAAGTCTGGTTAACTCTGGTCCGGCGCACGTCGATTCCCTTCATCTCCTTCATCGGTCGCTTCGATCGAATAATGGCGACTCTTCTTGATTCCGTTGGTAAGAGATCCCCATTCCACAGAGGCAGCGAGTTTATTAATTTCTTAGGGAAATTAATGTCTGCCGTCCTTGTCCGTCGAGATATCGGTGAAGGTGAAAATTGTGAAACGGTGGATGGGCATAATAAATAAATCCTCGGCCCTCTTCTTCTGCGAAAATCGCAGCCTCCTCGAACGAGATGATCATTGCTCTCGTATTCGTAGCTCGTTGACCTTATTTACCCCCCTTACGATCGACTCCAAAGTATCGTGCCACTTTATTTTTTTCCGAGGCCCGGCCTGTGGAAGCACAGGGTCGACAATCGTCGTCGTGTAATTCAACGCTTTCTTTAATCTTTTCGGTTCGTTGAACAGTTGCTGTATAGCCGGGGAGATCCCCTCCCCCCGCTCCACCTCCACCACCACCTCCTCCCCCGTTCCTCATCCTCCCGTTCCTCCTCCACCTCCTCCCGTCCTCCCCCTCCCCCCCGACCCCTTCGCCGTGTCCCTTACCCACCCCTCCCCCCCACCCCGCCCCCTACCCCTACCCCGACCCCGACTATACGGAATCTTCGATTTATCATTTGTCGGAAGATGTTCCTCGTACCTTTTAACGCAAATGTTTAAACCGTGAATTAATAAATATTTATTGGTGTGGCCTTTGCGTAGCCGGGGCCGAAGGTTATTGGGAATCACGTATAGCATTCTCGGGCAACAGTTCTTGCTTTATTACGGTTCATTCGATGCAACGAGGTAAATAACAACGAACGCGATGAACGAAGATAATGAAAAGAAGGAGGGAAAAAAAGGGGGAAAAAAGGAGAGAGAGAGCCCAAAATAAATACAGAAAAAGAAAGGAAAGAAGGGGAAAGAAGGGGAAAGCGGGAGAAAAAGAAATTTCTTTCATAGCTTTCTTCTTCCCGTTATAAATCCCGTTATAATTACGAGCCAATTGTCC
Organism: Ceratosolen fusciceps; assembly: GCA_018883505.1. NCBI lineage: Eukaryota > Metazoa > Arthropoda > Insecta > Hymenoptera > Agaonidae > Ceratosolen > Ceratosolen fusciceps. The sequence goes on from RCIC01000017.1 coordinate 158,640, forward strand.
TTTCTCTTTAAGCTGGAGGCAACGAGGAGCTTTCGATTGTTGCACCAATGACTTTTCTCGGCTCCGGGGAAATGTTTCACGTCCCGTTGTACGAATAATAGGAATTATTAATTGCCTCCCACGTCCTTCCCTCGTCCTCTGGCACCTCGTCCTCCGGCACCTCGTCCTCTGGCGCCGTCCTCTGGCTCGCGAGAGCTTCGCTCCTTCGATAAAAGCTTCCCTCGTGGAGTCGCGATTAAGAATAAGCTTCACCAGGGTGAAGCTGGCTTACCGCTCTACGGCTGAGGATACGGAGGATGATGATGGTCTCGTCTCCCTCGGAGTCACAATCTCTCATCAGGACGACACGAGTCAGAAATCTGGAGCCGTCGTAATTTTCTTGTTCTCTCTTTCTCTCTTTCTTTCTCTCTCTCTCTCTCTCTTTCTCTCTTTTTCTAAGAGCTTGCCGTTGTTGAGCGAGTGAAGGATGAGGTGGAGGAGGAGGAGGATGAGGAGAATGAGGAGGATGATGATCAGGGGGAGGAGGAGATTGAGGAGGCGGTGGAGAAGGCGTGAAGTTTCGCTGATGGATTCCTTCTCAGATGTTACGCTGCTCGGGTGGCCCGAATTTTCTACCGTGTCCGCGAATCACTCGGCGAGTCTCTCCTTCCACGCGTCTTATATTTCGCACATAAACAGTAGGGCGTCGAACCATTTTTTCCCGTAATCGAGCGGTAATGACATCGACGGGGACGTTGAGCCTGGCCTCGTGCATCTTCTTCTCCCTTTCAATGTCTCCTCGAAAGTTTTATCGGCCAGTCCCGTAGACCGGATCTACGGGCGGATGGACGGACGGACGGATGGATGGACGGATGGATGGATGGATGGATGGACGGATGGATGAACGGACGGACGGATGGATGGATGAACGGACGGACGGACGTTACGGGACGGACGGATGGATGGAAGGATGGATGGATGGATGGGCGGATGGACGGATGGGCGGACGGGTGGATGGATGGACGAGAGCCGTGCGCTCTTACGACGAGTACTCCAGAACTTCACTATTTCGGTACTTGAACGAGGAGCGCGCGCAATTACAGCCGTTCTCGACGGAGCTATAGATCTGGTTAACCGAGATACGGGGATCGTTCCCTTTTTCCGCTCGCGCTGGTCAGGTCCACTGAATCGGTTCGGCGTGGCACAGTTTGTTCCTCCGGCACACCGACACGAGCGGCGGCCCGTTACACGCATACACGACCTACGGACAACGCCGAGTTTCGCTCCGTTGGCATTTTGTTTAAATACGCTCGTTTGGCCCGTCTTTTTACGCGACTCGCCGCTCGCTCGCTCGCTCGCTCGTTCGTTCGCCCGCTCGCTCGCTCGCTCGCTCGTAGCCGATTCTCAATAACTCGGCCATCGCTCGGGTATTCGCCGTCTCCGTTTCGAGGAAGCTGCTGCCGATGCTCGGCCAAAATAAGCCGCGATCGGCCACATTTACTTACCAGCCGATCATTTATCAAAACGGACTTTCGACAATCGGGATCCGGCGACGATCCCTACCAAACCTGTTCCTTCCTTTTCTTATATAATCACAAGCTATCCTTACCCGACTGCCTTTACTACCTTATAATACCAACACCATCGCCGCCAACAACCCATTACATAGTTACACACAAACGCGCCCGCTCGCTCGCTCGCTCGCGCACACCTTATTTACATTATCTCTCTCTCTCTTTACCTTTTATTTTTATCTACATATTTATTATACGCCTCGATGACGTTAAAAACGTCAACTCGATCTGCTACATTTTTGTATTTCCATTAATTTACCGTTATTATAAAATAGCGGAATTAGCGTTATCTTATTTATGCGCGTACGATGATGCACGGGCTCGCGCCTCTTTCACACATCGACAAAGCTATTTATTTTCTAAATCCACGCTTAGCCTACAATTATTTCATTGCCGCAAATTTCTTCCGACATTTATTTCAATTGTCAAGGGCTTTGTTTATAAGAGCGTCGACCGCGGCTCTCTCCTACACGCATACCAGCAACGCCGGCCGAGCTTTAAATGCATTTCCTCTTTCATCCCTGTAATTGACGAGGTAGTGATCCCGCTGCCCTTTAACGGCACTCAAAACAAAATTTTAAACATTACTCGGCCACTTGATGGCCAGGCCGTTGGATAGGTAAAGGGTTCGGGGCACGAAAGACGCGAATCGGGTCAGTCTATAATATTTGTATGCTTGTCGTAAAATGGAGAGTACGCGTATGAGCAAATGGAAAGTGAAGCTATAATTAAGGGGATAACTGGCGACTTTCTTTCCTCCGTCTCGTTCGCCGCGATTTGCCGAAGAAATTTCGTCGGAGAATCATCGTCGTCGCCGGTTACGACAATAATACTTATTCCCAATCCATTGGATCAGAGTTCAGGCTCCCGAGCGCGAAACCAGATGCCAAGACTCCTACAACATACATTTCCGAGCCATAATCAACATCAAATTCTTCCCATTATCAATAATACAACGTAACTTATGAATTCTTCCGGACCACGTCCAAGTAATTCATAAACAACCTCGCGTTCGGACATTCGCACTAGCATTCGTTAAAAGGAATTCTACTTAACAACAACAATAATACTAATAGTAATAGCAGCAGCAGCAACAACAACAACAACAACAACAACAGTAATAATAATAATAACGTTCCCGACGATAAGATAGCGGTCAAGATTTAGCGCGTCTATCCAATAATGTGACAATAGCAGACAGGACGCATTTAGTTGCCGCAAGACCTTATTATTATTTTTTATACCAAACAATATTTGCCAGATAATATAATCAAGGAAAAATATATTTTCACATTCTCGTTACGTCAACGTTTTAAATATTCTGACAATTACAAAAGAAGTTTTGCATAATACATTAATCTTATATACATAATATACATGTATGTGTGTATGCATACGTATGTCATAAAGCTATTAAATTTTGAAAATCACTGTTTGCTACTCAATACAGGATTCAAAAGAACCACGATCCTTATCCATTTATCTCCATATGTTAATCTTTGATCAATAAAAACTTATATATCAATCAATAATACCAATAATATTTACGAATATTTTTATCCAGAAAATTACCGCCTGACAATGTATACAGTGAAAAGAACTCATGCTTCATCCTTTAAAACGTTATCATTCATTTAAAATAAAAATATTATAAACCTTGGATTTAATTTGATATTAATAAAACAATTTAACCAATAGATTAATTTATACGTTTCGTTTTATAATTAAAAGTAAAACAAAATTATTCAAGTATTCTCTAAAAGATTATTAATTTATTTATTATTGCAGATATTAATTTTTTTGCGAAATGAAATATATTTAACGATAAAAAATATTATTTCCTTAATGTTATTACACAGTGTAATTGTTTATTACATCAGTGTTAATATTTACAATATGTATAAATAAATTTACGTTTACGTAAAACGCATTCAGTCTTATTATTTAATTAATTAAAAAAGCATTATTCAACAAATTATATACATATACAAAAGTTAACGTATTTATTAAACTATAATTCATTATTATCTTATCTTAAACGAATTCGATAGAATACATCATACTAATTTTTTTAATTTACTAATGATAATATTTTAAATTGAAAGAAATTGACTTATGAATTTCTTGTTATAAATGTACAATAGTAAAACATAATTTAATTACAGGTGGTTTTATTAATAAAATATTACAGCGAATTGAAAAGAAATTTTATTTAAATTATGATAATAACGAAATAATAAGAAAATTACAGGCTTTTATTGAATAGGCTCTATGAATACGGTTAATATCTAATAAAGATTTAATTAAAAGTGAAATTGAACTCATTATCAAATAATTATTTTACGATACATTTCTGTTAAAAAAAGTTTATTTTCTTAAAGGGAAATTTTATATTATAGTAGTAAATAATTATAAATTTAAAAGTACATCGAATTAATTACTGTTTGACATTTGATAGTCTTTTTTCTATTAGAGTATATTAAATAAATTATAGTTGTGCATTTTAACTGATAAACTTAAAGTTTCATATGATTCATAAGTTATTTGTTATACAAATGTTCAAAGTAACTATATATTTGAATCTTTTTATTTTTCCCGCCTCTGAGTGACGCTTTTTGTTTCATATAAAAAAAACAGATTACAATGTGATTTAACGACTATGGTACTTTCAACTAAAATTTAATGTTTTCATTAATTCTTTAAACTTTTCGATGTACTTGTGTTGATTTCCATTCGTAAAACATAATAATTTTCTTTATAATATTGTAGATACACGTTAAATTGATTCATCGAATTGATGCTGAACAAGTTTTAACAATTTTGAGGTTATGTAGATAAAATTCCTACATAAAAATGAATAATAAATTACCTGAGGTTACAAAAAGTAATGAAAAAAATGAAAAAAATGAACAAAATGACAAAAATGAAAAAAATGAACAAAATGAAAAAAATGAAAAAAATGAACAAAATGAAAAAAATGAAAAAAATGAAAGTAATGAAAAAAATAAAGTAAAGAAAAGAAAAAAAAAAGCTAAAAAATGCCCTGGAAATAATATAATTAAGCAAGAAAAATCTGTAGCAAACAATAATAATGTAAATACAGGGCAACAAAAACCAATATCCAACTGGGAAAAATATAAAAATATTATTGCTAAGGAAGCATCTACAACTAAACAAGGTTCTTATGCTAAAGTTAGGAAGAAAAGAAATTTGATACCCTTTAAAGAACCTGATAAATGTAAAGTACAGTACAGTGAAAAAAATCAGGTAATAAAAAATATTTAATCAATTGTTGATGTAACTTAATTTACTATAATATAGTATTTTGTAAACTAATGTAGATAGCGAAAACGAACTGTACGAAAGTGACTAAAGAAGAAAATGATCAGAATCAAGGATTAACGCGGCGTATTGCTATAGATTGTGAAATGGTGGGCATTGGTAATGGAAAACAGAGCATGATTGCTCGAGTATCTATTGTAAATGTGTATGGTGTTTGTGTTTATGACAAATACGTCAAACCAATTGAAATTGTAAAGAACTACAGAACTCATATTAGTGGTATTAGACCACATCATTTGAAAAATGGAGAAGATTTTAATGTTGTTCAAAGGGAAGTAGCTAACATTCTTAAAGGTAGAATATTAATCGGACACGCATTATACAATGACCTATCTGTTTTATTTTTATCTCATCCAAAGCGATCGCAGCGAGATACGGCGAAATATTTTCGTAAATTGCTAGGAGGCAATACTCCAAGTTTAAAACATCTAGCTGCTGAATTCCTGGATACAGACATACAAACTGGAGAGCATAATTCAATAGAAGATGCACGGACTACTATGCAGTTGTATAAATTATTTAGACCACAATGGGAAAGTCGCTTGGGAGTAAAATGATCATTTTTAATTGTCTTTTATATGAATGTAATTCGTTGTGACTTGTATAAATCTGTGGATAAGTAAATATTTTACTGAAAATATTTTCTTATTGTTTAAAAGTAATAAATAGTAAATATACCTATAAAAGAAAACGCTGACGTGTTTCTTTATTTGTAATATAATTTCGAAAAAATAAGTATAAAGGAAACGATATACTCCTTAAATGGTATGTTGAGGGTTAACATTTATTGCGCGCTCCATTCCACAGAAAGCAACTTATCATAAACACCGCAACCTTGTCGACCGCAATAGTTCAATTATAGATCGCTGTTTAGTATAAAAGTTACGTTTTAGCACTCAAGTCGTATTAGAGCAGTAAAGAATCAGAAAGCGCTCGGTTCTAAACGTTATTTGTGATAAGAGTATATATATATATATATATATGTATATAGATGTATTTAGAATACTGTAGTGAAAATTTCAAAATCCTTTTGTCAGTAATAAAAAGAATATAAACTGAAATATTTTTATTGAACTGAAAACTTTAAAAAATAGTCTACTTTAAAATAAGATTTAGAAGTTTAAAAGCTATCTTATAACCGATGAAATTGTTTACCGATTGTATTGTTTCTAAAGTAATGTACGATTAAAAATTATTTTTATATTTTTTATACAATAGTTATTTGCAAAGAAATGTTTTGTATTTTAGAAAAACTGGCATTTAAGAGATGAAATTTAGAAATCTCTACGTCGACAGTCCCCTATTAGATTTCGTACAATAAAAGCGCATACGTAAATGTACTTGTAAACGAACTTCTATACGAGTCACCAAATTAATAATAATGAATAACGAGTATATTTTGAACAGTCGGCACATCAATAATCCAAGTATCGCGATAGAAATAAAATCTAAGAAGTCCTATGTTCTTTGATTGATTTTTGATAATCAAGTTGCCAACATCACTGAGGCATTTTTGTTATCTAGTTAGGAGCAATTTTTAAATTTCTTTAAACGCGTTCTTTTCTCTGGTAAGTAAGTAAGTAGCGAGATAAAACACGTTCTCCACTCGACGAGAGCAGTTTAAAAATTCCCCGACGCGTCAAAAACGTTCTCAACATAAGTAAGTACGGCAAAAGATTATTAAGTAAATAGATAGCGAGATAAAGAAAGAAAGAAAAAGAAAAAAAAAAAACCGTAGGCGAGACATTTTGACGAGCGCGTGGGTGCGGAAGGTCGAGGAAAAATACCGAAATCAATAGAACGAAATCTCGGGAGCGTAAGACAGACGGGAAAATAAAAAGGAACGGCGCCTCGGAGCGTGGCCGGCGAATTAATTATAATAATTGACGCTCTCGGAGCATGAAGATAGAGCTCCGGGCTGCCCCACAGTTTTCTTCATTAATAACTCGCCCGCTCCTCTTATCGGAGACTCCTCTTATTTCGTCGGATAAAGTAGAAGAGCGCCGTGCTACTGTAGCGAAAAGACTATGGCAGTTATGAGAATCGCGGTGATTGGGGCTGGTTCGGCCGGCTTGGCCACGATCAAGAGATGCATCGGCGCATCGGCCGAAGTCGTCTGTTACGAGAAGACCGACAAGGTCGGCGGAACGTGGGTTTACGTGGCCGAGACCGGGAACGACGGCTTCGGGCTACCCATACACTCGAGCATGTACGACAGTCTCAGGTGAGCCAAGTTTTACGGATACCCCGTAAAACAACCATTGCGCCTTTATCCCATTGTCCAGGAATAACTTACACGTACGACAACCCCCTGGCAGCGGTTTGACTCTTTTATCGGATAAACGGTTCCCAGGAAAGACACTTCGTCGCGATCCCTTCACTTTCCTCTCTCCATCTTTACCACATTCTATCGCATATAAAATTACTGTTACTAGCCGGCGAGCCATCATCATCGCTGCTCAGGCTTAACATATTTTTAAATAAATATTTCAATATCTTTTCCAATATTGACAAGTGATTACCTATTCCTTCGATCGGCAAGCTTCAACTCTGTCCTCCCCTTGCAAAAACGCGCCTGTATTACGTTAATTATCCTATTCCCAACGAGTATTTCATGATATTTTATATATATATATATATATATATACAACACGTGCGTGCACAACGACATTCGCAACCATAAGCATAATTATTTTTACTCACCTCTGTGCGTATTTTTACATTTAAAAAGCTGTAAAAACGTGAAAGTTAAAATAAGGCTGACGAACAAAAAAAATGCATATAATACAATCACTGCGCAATCCGATGTGAAAAGAATGCAATTAACAAATAAACTACATAATGTCTATACTTGATAAATTTATCATCGTTTTGCTGGTGCTGTTGTTGCTGTTGTTATTTTTGTTGTTGTTGTCCTTATTCTTCTTCTTCTTCTTATTCTTCTTCTTCTTCTTAATATTATTATTATTATTATTAAAATTTGAAATATTCAATTGATACAGATAATACGTAATATAATATTGCATTAACAAATACGTCAAGTTTGTTTTTAAGCATTTTTTCGTATAATGTAATATTGTATTGATACAATATAATCTTGTTCCTCAGATATGCTTACTGATCCATATTTTTACTTCAACAACGATAAAATAAATTATTAAAAAACGAGTGTCCGCAGTTATTAAAAATACGGTTTTCCATGATCGAATTATAAATCAAAGAAGCAATTCTAACTAAAAATACCTGCTAATTAAACATTTGTATTAAACTTTTAATATTATCCTGACAATGACAATCAATTTGCCAGATTCGCAATTATAAAATAAATCGATTTTTAATGTAATTTATCGATACATGTACGTATTTATATTTCAATTTGATAAATATCTTTGATTTGTTACTAATATAGAAAGAAAAAACAAAAAAACAAAAAAAAAATAATTATAGAATTTAGTTTAAATAAATAGTTTGTAATAAAAAAAAAAAAAAAAAGTTCTATTCCATTCTTTTAACGAGTTCATTTATCTATAAATACATAAATCAATTGTAATATTTATAATTCATAACGAATTCTAGTCACGATATCTTATCCAAATATTTTTACAGGACAAATCTTCCGAAAGAAATAATGGGATATCCAGATTATTTGATTCCAGAAAATCCGAAAAGTTATATACATCACGATGACATTCTGGCTTTTCTTAACGATTATTGCGACCACTTCAAGCTTCGCGATAAAATAAAAGTAAGTCGGCTACTCAGCCAAGATATTAAATATTCCGATTAACAGTTCTTATTAATTACAAATAAATATTTTTTTACTTTTTAACAAAAACTGTACGTTTTTGTACGAAAAAAAAATTATAAAAATAGCATGGGTATTAAAGAACGTCTTATCGGTTAAGAAAGATAATGTCTTAACGGATTGAAAATTTTCTTTCGAATAATTAATTATTCACGATAATTAGCACGATATCTTTAATGCTAATAAGATTGTTTATTGATACAGTAGCCCGCTTGCGCCTTACGAGATTATAGTATTAATAAAGTACTTTTCCAGATTGGCGATTACGCAGAAATACCGTATTAAATATATATATATATATATACATGTATATGTACGTACACGCGTAAACGCGTACACGCGTATATATATATATATTGAAATGGAATTAGCTCAATGTTATTAATAAAATATTTAAATGCGCGACGGTTGAATTTAATTGTAGGCGAGTCGATGTGCCGTGAGCGTCGACGAAGTAAGGAGAGAGACGCGCGCGTGCCCACACATTATATGTTAACGAGCACACGTAAAATCGTAAAAGTAGAACGAATGAATAATTACGCTAATTATTCAAATACGGCAAATGAAGCTGCGGAGCCGGCGTTATTTCCTAACGGGTAGAGTAAATCTCTGATTTCGGTGACGAGGGCATTCGAAGAAGGGGACGGACGGACGGACGGACTCTCACACCTCGACAATCCTTGTCCTTGTAATCGGGCGAAGCGAAGGGCGATTATGAATCGTAGAGTAACTAATTGCCGCAGTTCTTGCACAACGTGGAATTGGTGGAGCCGACGGGGGCGGCCACGGGCAAGTGGAAGCTGCGCGTGCGGGATCTGGAGAGGGGCACGAGGACCGAGGAGATCTTCGACGCGGTAATGGTCTGCAACGGGCATTACTTCGAGCCGTCCGTGCCCAGTCTCAAAGGTCGCGAAGTCTTCGAAGGGCAGCAGATGCACAGCCACGATTACCGACGACCCGAGCCATTTGCCAATAAGCGCGTCCTCGTCATTGGCGCAGGACCGTCCGGTACATTTATTTCCATTTATTCACAAAGACTGAGGCACTTGCACTGCCGGTTGCACTCGCTCGTACAACTAATGACGGAGGCCAATGAGGAATAGCCGGCATAATGATATTTTTCACGCGCAGGCATGGACTTGGCCCTGGAAATTTCAAAGACGGCCGAGCGCGTTCTACTCAGTCACCATTTGAAACAGCCGATCCTCACCAGGTTCCCCGACAATGTCGTACAAGTAAGCTTTAGGTATATTTTTTTTTAGCAGACGTTTAGTAGGACGTTCGGGGCTAGTACGTGGGATTTAACGATCACGTTTTTTATTGACATAATCCGCAGAAGAAGGACGTTGCCGAGTTGAGGGAACGCTCAGCGGTTTTTCAGGACGGGAGCCTCGAGGATGCCGACGTAGTATTTTATTGCACCGGTAAGAAGACGCCCGGGGCTGAATGGCATTCAAGAGCAAGAATATTAATAATAAGCTCTTGTTTCTTATTCTTCTTCTTCTTCTCCGCCAGGTTACAAGTACAGCTTTCCCTTCCTGAGCGCAAGTTGCAAGGTCAATGTCGACTCGAACATGGTCACGCCCTTATGGAAACACGTGATCGCCATTGAAAATCCGACACTGGCTTTCATAGGACTGCCATACTACGTCTGCGCTTTCAGCATGTTTGATTTGCAGGTCGGCAGCGGACCATTTCCCAATTTCTCTTCCTAATCTTATTAATTACATCGAGTCGCCTCGATGCCCGTTGAGTTTTCACTTGTAGGGAGAATGACTCGTTTATCCGACGCCATGGAATTTCCTTCGCGATAGAAATTACGGCCTCGAGATAAATAAAATACCGAGCGCGCGCCCGGATCGTATACACTTTACTTTACTACTATATTTAAACGGCCTTATACTGCGAGAATTCCTATTGCTTGACAAAGAGCGCTCATTTCCTCGCTTAAATTATGTTGAACGAATGAATCAGCCCTAGACTCCAAGACTTGCCGAGATCTTGTCGAGCCCCCCCCCCCCTGTGCATCAATGCAACCGGAAACGCTACATATCACGTAAACACGTAAATTACATTTACATTACGGAAGTTGCAACAATCCGATATAAGATTATTCGTCCGCTATTGATTTAGAGACTAATTACGGGGACCATGTCGAAGGGTCAACGGGGACTTCGTGAAAGGCCCGTAGGAATATTTATGCGGGGACGAAATATAAATAATGTTTTGATTTGCAGGCACGTTTCGTGCTTCGTTATCTGAATAAGGAGAAGGAGCTGCCGTCCCGGGATCAGATGATCCTCGAGGAGTCGATGGAGAAAGAGTCGCGATTCAAGACTCGCGGCTTCACGAAACGCCAGTTCCATATGATGGGACCCCTGCAGGCCGAGTACTACGTCGACCTGGCGAATACTGCCGGTATCAAAGGGATCCCGCCCGTTTTCTCCAAGCTGCACAACGAGAGCAGCGACCGGTTCATCGATGACTTGGTCCACTACCGCGAGGATCGCTACAAAATCATCGACGACGACAATTACCTTCTCCTCGATCATTGACCTCTCTCTCTCTCGACAGGTTTTTCGAGGAGTGAGCTAGACGACGACGCCTCCTCGTCCGCCCTACCTGTCCACCGTCTCATTAACCTTGTGACCTTGTCAAGTACCGAGGCTCCGCATCATATTTGTTAAAGAAGCTCAATATAATCCAATATCCAATGATTATTCGTCTGATTTTCAAGTCGTCCAGGCGATTTTAACGTCTCTCGGCACGTATTTGCCAAACCAATGAATTTTATTCAATTATACATTGTAAAAAAGCGTAACATCAACTAACTCGATAATCAAGATGGATTTCCATGTACGGGTACCGATACATTCAAACGCCCAATTCTTACAATATATATATATATATACATATATCGGTTCACTTATTTGACTTTAATTATAATGCTGGACAAGTGTAGAAGGTGAACCCTCTAACCGCTGCTCCAAAACCGGCGACAATCACTTAATTCTAATATTGATACCAAAAGACAAAGACTTCTTTATTTCTTTTTCTTTTTTTTCTTTTTTATTATTATTATTATTATTATATTAATATATTTCAGAGATCAATATCTTAATAAATAATGGATAAATTATGTTATTAATTTGTATTAAATCGTAATCGATTAATAATGCTTTTTTTTTTTTTTTTTTCATGAATTTATAGAATTATAATGTCGTCGTCAATAAAAAAAACTTTATTGAAATATTAAAAATTGCAATTTGTTTCATTAAATAATCCGATAAATACAAAAGAAAATTGCCATCGTATTATCCTTTACTATGAACACTAAGGTATTTAATATTATTAACTTATAAATCAGCCAAAATCAGTCATTTGTCACTCCATCATTTCTTTCGTTAACTTCGTTATATTGTCTTAAAAACATAATAAATGATTCAAGAATTTTGACAGTCATAATGGTAAAATCATTGACAAAAAACTTATTGTCTCGCTAATATCGTAAAATCCTTTTAATAATTTTCTGCTTTCCTACATTGTATATAATTATGATTTCCTTGAAAGATCTGGAAACGTAAAGAAAAACACAGATTTTATATACACTTAAAGACATTTTATCTTATTAGATATTGTATTTTGGAAAAAGAGAAATTTTCATTAAGTGTATATTAAATTAAGTGTAAATTATTCAGATTCGTAAATAATATTTACAATAAAATTATAAAGTGGTATATAATATGATTATATTATTTCTTTAGATCGATCAATATTAGGACCAACCATAATAATATAATCGAAAGAGTCACTATAAATTACAGTATATACAATAACGAATATATATATATTTTTAATATTTTGTCAAATCTAAAATTTATAATCGTTTTATAATAATTTTTTATATCGAGAAGTCGTATACAAATACTTTGGAATTTTAATTCATCCGCGTATATTATTATTATGACTAGAACTAATTAATTATTTCTTATAATTGTTTTGATGACATATTGAGGGAGAGAAAGAGCGAGTGAGCGAGCGAGCGAGAGAGAGAGAGAGAGAGAGAGAGTGGACAATAAGGAAAGAGTTGCTTACGCTCAAAACTTTATACGGATATCATTACCGACAATGTACTTTATAAATAAAAACAAGTATACTGAATAATCTTGGTAAATGTTCGGTAAGGTATTGTAGTATTAATTATAATGAACCGTGTGTGAGAATAAACTAATGAACGCCAATGATATTTTGGCTTTATCGATGTAGTAGTGAGCATTTAGAGGCGCTATTGACGCTGTCACAATACAATTGCTTGAATTGCTTGACCTGGTCCAATTCGATAATATGAGACATGATGCACTTGTGATAATAACGGTGCGGTCGACCGTCGGCGCGTATATTCCATTATTTTTTTAATGCTCGCTTATAATGCAGAGCTATTGCACGAAGAGACGAAGTGCTTTATTTTTCTCTTTAATAAAGTCACTGTGTCTCTGGAAACGAGAATTTCCATTTCCACGCAGCTCTAATTATTTAACTCCATTGTTATTAATCGGCTAGAGGCTCAGAGTTAAAAAAAAATAAAATAAAAAAAAAAAAATAAATAAAAAATAATAATGAAACACCTTTCTCCTAATACTTTTCCCGTTCTTTTATCAATTGAAATACGATTCCAGATAAAAAAAAAAAAAAAAAAGAAAGAAAGTCTTTGCATTTCACAAAATAATGGCTAATTCAGGATTTTATATTGAATTTCTTAATTGCTAATTTAAAAATTAATAGGTATTTTCTTTATAAAAATTTTATATCTTATTTGCTTTGTAATTTATTCATTTGTTTTATTTTGTAAAAATGTCATTCTGCCGCAAACGAATGTATAATTTATTTTTTGCCTTATGCCATTGTCAATGCATCAACGTCTGAGCAATTTAACGGTATTTATTTAAATTATTTATTTTCAAGTTTATTTCTAAAAAAAATTTTTATATTCATAATTTACGGTAACGTTAGCGCGTCTTGCTTTGTTTAAATGATGCAATTGAGTCGCAGCGCATTGAGCAAAACGTCGGTATACCATCCGCTCAAGCAGTCTTTCCAATATTTTTATCCGTAGCCCCTGGGCAATTCAGTCATGTTCTACGTTAAAAAACATTCTGAATATTATTCATCATCGTCGAGAAATATTATAATACCATTATCAAGAGACGTTTTACAAGAGCTTGTATTGCCCAAAAAGCCTTCTTGTTGTTAAGTAATAATTTTTACGAATGATAAAGCCTTTCAGAGGCGCAGAATTTATGAATTCAATTAACATTTATCTTGACTCCCAAGAAGAAAAATGAAAATATTTTCTTTCATTAATGAATTAATAACAAGAGAACTTGAAAGTCATTTTATCGCTTGAACTACTACAATACAACTCGAATCAACCTATTTGCGTTTGATAAGTGAAGGAGCTAAATGAAATTAAAGGCATCCGAGTTTCTCGTTGTTTGCGCAGCTCCAACATCTTTCTGAATGAACGTCTCTTTCCTTCTTTCTTTCTTTCTTTTTTTTTTCTTTCAATAAGATAAAGGAGTCCGATAACGAGGCAGCCGTGTACATGCTCTAATAAAGATAAGCGCTTTGATCCCTTAGAGCTTCCTTATATAATCTTGCGCTTCCTCCGCGCACTGAATTGCCAGTAATCGATCATGGGCAAGTGCAGCAAAGAATTAAACGGTACCATAAAGCTTTGCTTTCGAGGACTCGAAGGACTTATGTTTTTCCTTATAACGGCCGCCGTTCTCACATTCATTCGCTCTTTCATGTTTTAAAAAGCTTAATCTAATCGCGTTTCGCTATCTTCCTTCCTACTTACGCCCCTATCGATGTGTATCGGCTCCGGTACAATTGCCTACTTGCGAATTATCCCATCCTCAGTTTATTGCTTTTCAAGCACTGCGACTAAATTTATATCTACCACCTCGATTACCCGTTGGTACGGATAGTTGAATTATCAATGCAACTAATAAAATTGTAAATCGCTCTTCCTCTGCTTTTTTAACGTAAACGTGTGGCCTTTACAAAGAGCAAGTAGCCACAATAAACTTTAAATACTCGATCAACTAGTCGACGAAGTCCCAATGCGAGCGCACAGGCACACAATAATGTTGTTTATTCAGATAAAAAGAAAAAGAGAAGAAGAAGAAGAAGAAGAAAAAAAAAGTATTACGGAAATATTTTTGTAAATAATCGTTGAGATTGCTCGTAGATTTAAAATATGTTAAAGTAAGGAAATAAATATTAGCGAATGATAAATGCACGAGCTCGTTCCTTCCTGTTTTATTGTATACACATCCGAGGCGTCAGGTGATAATGGTTAAGCAATTATTAGATAAATTCAAAGTGGCCTGTAGATTTTCTTCAATTTCTTGTCCCAATAAGACAAGACAAGACAAGACAAGACAAATTGGTTCGAAAGCATTATCGTCCTTTTTTTGTCAGAACGATAAGTCCAGGAAATGTGAGGTATGAAAGTTTTTTTTTTTTTTTTTTAATCTACCTCGACGCAAGAGAACGGGGCCTCACACTTACTTAAATAATATTCAGTAATCATTTTATGTTGAATTCGGCTCTCTGTTTATTTTCCGTAATCCCGAATAATTTTATCTTACGAGAGCTAATCGGATTCTAAGAAACATGTACGGAAAGTGAAATAATTTATAATATTTTTATTAGCTCGTGTACCGCGTAAATTAAATTTATGCCTCTACTAGTTCTAGAATGTGAAACGATGAGTCTTGGGTGCTCGTACTGTGGATAGCTATAATCTAATCATAAATTTCAATCCTTTTATTTTCAATACTTGACGCGAATCTCTCAACAACAACAACAGCAACAACAGCAACAGCAACAGCGGTGGCGGTGGCGGTGGCGGTAATTGGTTCGGAATGTCGAAAAAGTTGATGAAAGCTCTTGGTGGACTTAATGTCAAGGTCATCACGTGGCCTTCGAGCATCGAAGGAGTAATATTATTCAGTTGCAAGTTGTAGGGGTCCGTAATTAATTGGCTCGAGTACTCGAGTAATGGATTGTCGTATAAATCACACGTGAGACGCTTATTTTTATGCAATTCCGCTACGAGGAAGGAGTAAAGAAGAGATGATGGCGGGGACGATGGGGGTCGACATTATTCGACATTATACGCATAATAATAATAATAATAATAATAATATGGGCAACGCATGCGGTCGGCGATGGGATTTTATTGGTGTTAAGGCGCCGCATTCGTGGGCCTTACAAAGAGACAAAGCCAGTATACCGAGCAGCGGTGTATGCGCACGTAAATTGTAAATACGAGCATTAATACAGTGCGAGTCCAAGTACTTGCATTTATGTAATCTTTCTTTCCTGTAGAATCGTAGAGCTCATTGTCGGAGCCGTGGTCGGCCCTGTTCTCGAGAGCGGCCACCTTTAAGCCTAATTATTTCACTGGAAAGCCAAGCTCAGCCCCGTACACCGACCTACGAGTCGCATTTCTTTTGCATTTTCACGAGAATATACATTCCATTTTCCCGTACGTATAAAATTATTATTCTTACCTATTTACTTTTGATTTTTAGAGCCTTGCAACAATACGTGCTCAACGAAACAACAATAACCATTGTGCTAAAAGCTCTGTAAGTGTCATTATTCACGCAATGGTGATTCTGATTACAAATCAGATTATTAACGCTACGGGCTCGAAATAGAATATATCTCAAGTCTCTTAATAGCTTAATCAATCGATAATTACATTGATCACGCAATCATTGATTCTTACATAGATACTGACACATAAACTTCGTTAATACGTAATTGTGAAAATTGACAATTATTTATACAGTCCCGATACATATATTACCTCGTCGTTGTCGTCGTTGTCGTCGTTGTCGTCGGTTCTGTTGTTGTTGATGCTATTCGCTAGTATACCAATAAGTGGAGTTATGGTATTGATTCTTAAAATAATTATTAGATAAATCTGAAATATTTATCTTATACATATGGTATACGAAGAACTAATGTGTTGGGAAATAAAATTATACTCTTTCTTTGTGGTAATTAAGAGATAGAAAATGCGTAAGAACTAGAGAAATAGTTTTGCTTTCGATAATGCTCTGTAACATTAATGTATAGGTATATAAATATATATATATATATACATATACCTTAATAGATAAATTATTTCAGTGTATGCTGATTAAACTGCGCGTACATGTATACGCGTTCGTGTTTGCGCGCGAGTGTAAGTTTGTATACGTAAATATGTATGCGTGATTCTATAACTAGTGATAATAATAATAAATAATAATAATAACGATGATGATAATAATGATGATGATAATAATAACGACGACGATGATGATGATGATGATAATAATAATAAGAAGAAGAAGAATGTGTGAAATGCGAGACTAAATGTCGGAAGTTAAGTAAATATGAGGGAAAATGAATAGTATTATTAGATAAAATATTTGTTTAACAGAGAGTATGGACTAAAGTTCGTAGGCGTTCTTCAAGTTGATAGTGCGAGTAAATACGTTAGAAAACGGTTACTGTATGGATATATGTTTAACGTACGTTAATGAATGCCGTAAGGCCAGGTAAGAGGTAATGCGACGCCTGCTGGACAGGGAAATGAGTTTTGAGGAATAGAGCTTAGACAGGAATAGGAAGGAATAGGATATAACGGCACGGGGGTTATTGGGGTTCCTTAAGCTTCATGGGCTCGAAGGCCCTCCGAACTCGAGAGCAGGGCAGGAGGTAAAAGAGGTAAAATGGGGTTATTGGGGGAATGTCAGAAAGAGATTGTAGTGACGCGTCGAGGCTTAAGGGAGAAGTCCTGGGCTCGGGTCGGGCGGCTTCGTCGGCATGCCGGGCGTAGACAAGCACCCTTGGGTGCTGAGAACGGAGGCGACTCCTCCGCACCGGCTGTCTGGCTGTCTGGCTGTCTGGCGAGCCGCCCTAGTCAGTTGGCGGGGGACGGGGCGCGCGACCAGAGGAAGCCGGAGCGCACTATCGCACTACGAATAAAAGGCGGCGCGTCGTTCGCCGGGGCCGCGTACGGGAGGCGTCCGAGGCGTCCCGCGCTACTTCATTCGGGTTTCCGGGTTCGGAGCGAGCAGCCGCGTTCCTGTTGACGCGACGGGTGAGTGCGCGCGTGCCCCGATAGTGCCGCCGATTACCTCGTCACCGAGGGAGCGATCCGTAAGTCCCAGTGTCATTTTTCAGACCTACCACGATACCCCTGCACCCGGGGCCGCGTTCCCACCGCAGTGCGTGACAGATACAACAAAGTTCATAATATCCATATCCCGGTTCATAATATCCCGGTCCGCTCCCGGGACTTGCCCGATACTTTTCCCTAGGGATCTGCCGGTGGATTTATTAGACGATTATAACGCCCGGCTTACGTAACCGGAGCAGAGCACTCGATCTGGCCCTGGAAAATATCTGGAAGCGAATTTTACATTGCCGATAAGGAGCCTCGACGTTGCGAGGAACGTCTCCGATCGTTCCTCCCGCACCCCCATTGCGTTTCCCTTTATCGCGAGCTCTTTCTCTTACTTGGGAACGTTCGCGATAAAATTCTTGCTTTTTTTTTTCTTCTCATAAACACTGCGTTCCCGAAGATTCGTAATTCTCGGCCAAATACTGAAATGCCATTAACGAGCGCACTCGATAATTCAAAATATCCACGATAATTCGACGTAATGAGACGGCGCAGGAGATAAGACGCTGAGAATTTTTTAAGCGCGAGCAACTGCTTCAACAGATTCCCTTAAAATTATCATGGACATAAACTTTGTGTTCCGTATAAGTTTTTAGACAACAGTTTTCACAACTTGGACGCGTGGCTTGTCACGTCGATGAATCTATGATTTTTTTATTTTATTTCTCTCTCTCTCTCTCTCTCATTTTTATTCTACGTCGGACGATGTAATAATACGACTTTTGTATGAGCTTTTTCTCTCCGCCGTCATTCCGTCACATCACCACCGTTCAACATATCCAACGGTATGCACTTCTCTCGGTCTTTATTTCATCTTCGTTCAACGTGGTTTGAAAAAATTTCATTGAAAACTGAATCATTCATAAGACGGATGTTGGAAAATGTAAGAGACCCAATGAGAATAATAACAAAGTTAGCCTGTCTTGGGATTATAATATTACTATCGGCTAAGGCTCCTATAGAATTTTAATTCCCATACCATTGAATAAGCTGTGTGGGTGCTCGTGAGTAATTAATGTCTTATTTACAGTTTTAAATAAACGAACGGAGTACAATGCAAGCCGTACGATATTTTAAATATTACTTTAAATATTTCAAAATACCACTGAAATATATATATATATATATATTTTTTCTTTCTACTTATAATTAAAGTCGCGCTACAATAATTTGTAAAAAATGTTGAAAGTATAAATAAATATTTGCACATTAAGTTTGTTGTACAATTTGCATATTCGAACTTTACATAAGTCTCGCGTTTTCGAAATGTAATTGAAATATTATTTGAAATCTTGAAACAACAATTTTATATCATTTTTTTCAATATTTAATCAAGAGATACCATTAATTTAAACCTTAAAATAATAATACAATTTACTTATGCATAAAAAAAAAAAAAAGTTTATTTTATAATAATGTAATATTCATACGTATATGACGTTCAAAATTATTTTTAATGTTCGTTCGCAAAGTACATTTGTTCACTTATTAAAATATAAATAAGAATACCGTCACGATAAGGTATAGACGAATATTTTCATTAAAACTATATTTCTAATCATCGATTAAATAAGCAATTGATTTTGAACTATGCTTACAACGTACAGAATGCTTTATTTTTATTAAAATATTTCAAATGGAAATAATGAAATCAGGAATGTCGTATCTTAATAACATTTATGTAATTTGTAATAAAGGTATACATAATAAATATAAATAAAAAAAAAAAAAAACATTAAACACAAGTACTGAAAGCATTGGAAGAATGTCATAATATAATAATAAATAAGATTTGTAAGACGCTGCTCTTGAAAGAAAATACTGCTTTCGAACGAATTAATCAATATCTTGAGAATAATTTTGCGTTAAAATTCTTTGACTAAGATTAATATGTTGCATTTAAGAATAATATAAGACATTCGTTTCATAACGGGGAAGAATAAGAACGAGAAATTACGAAGACATCACACATTTTATTTTTTATTTCAATGATTCATGTAATGTAGCAATATAAAAAAAGTGAAGCATTTATATCTGCGTAGATCCTTATGACACATACTTAGAAAAAAGCTTAATTTCACTATGAATAAATATGAAATTTTTTCTTTTCTTTTTTCTTCTTTTTTCTTCTTTTATTTCAAGCGGAAAAATACTTGTGTCGAATTGACTTACTCATACAACGAACAAAAGGTTAAAGGAAATCGTAAACGTTGGCAGAGGTATATCGGTTACTTAGAATACTAGAATCAACGCTGTAGTTGGGATACATTTGGGATGCAAATAATTTTAGTGGCAAAGGAAATAAAAATTGGTTTATATATTGGTGATGAGGTAACAAGTCATTGACAAAGGAAGCAACAGACTTTGTTTCATTCGATTGGTTCTCGCACGATTGTTTATAGCCACGTGTATGTAAATATGTGAAAGGGTATAGAATGTATACAGGAGCAGATAAGCTTTCGAACGACGTCAGTCGGTCTTATTAAAAATACCGAAGAAGGGCTATCGATCTCTTAAAGATCTAGGCATTCGTAAAGACAAAGTGTAGATTTCCCTTATAAGACAATTCGGAGGTAAAGTAGGAGAGAAAGCTTAGGGGGTACGAGCCTGCCGCCCGGGATGAGACCGAGACACAGAGCCGCGTCCCTAACCTCCGCCCGTCAGCTGGCGCCGCGTCAAGCTCCAGCTGATCGATGAGAACGAGACTCGGGTCCTTGCAATGGCCGCCCGCTCGGCCCGCGACCACTCCTCCCTGCCTAACGCCACCCGATTACCTTACAGGCCGCAAGGGAGAACCGAGAACAGCCGCAGACATGCAGGACATCGAAGCTTTCGGCAAGTACCAGCTGACGATCTACGGGCTCATCACCTTGCCCCTCATACTCTCGGCCGGCTTCACCCTCGACTACGTATTCACCGCCGGAGAAGTCAAATACAGGTAGCCTCCGCCTCCGCCTCTACCGCTACCCTCAATAACCCCTCTTCTTTCCCCAGCATTGTTTTTAAATTTTCCTCCCTCTACCGTCCTCTACCTTTGCTCCCGCTCCCGCTCCCGCTCTCTCTATCTCCCTCTCTTATTTCTCTCTCGTGGCTCTTATTGCGATCCGCGCTTATTTTATTATCGGCATTATCGTTTTCGTAGCGCCGTATCGCTCTCGCCTATTCGGATCAGCGAGGCCTACTATGCCCACGTCCATGCCTTACCTATACACTCTCGCGCACGTCGACTCGAGTACGTCCGCTTAAACCCCTACTCCTGCCCGTTCTTACAAAATGCCAATTCAAAGACAATACAATTATTCGCTTATGCTCGCAACCTGCCGTCTCACTCGATATTAATATTGCGCATTCGATATAAGGCGCATTGGAGTCGGATTAGTCGTACGCGTAAATCGGTAAGCTCAATAATGTATTCCATGCCTTTCTTTCTTTACGTTCGCGAAAAAAAATTTACCGGCTCAAGCAAGGTCTTGAGCTCACGAGTCCGACGTGAGCTGGTGGAGCCGTAAACATTCCCAATTGGCAACAGTTCGTTAATAAAGGGACAACGAACGAAAGTCACGATAGCGCACAGTCGTTCTGCCCTTCCCAATTGTCATGAATCGTAAATGAATAATGTATTAGCGTAAGTAAAGGTGTATCCGATGGACGTGACTCTTGTCTGTTTAGATGCCTTGTGCCGGAATGCGAGAGCGGGAAAAACGCATCGATCGCAGGTCAGCCATGGTTGAACAACTCGCTTTCCGGCAGGAACTGCATGCGCTTCGCCCCTCGAGGTGCGCAGCCCGGCGCCGACTGCGCGGATCCGAATTTCTTCGACAGAAATAAAACGATACCCTGCGATGCATGGGTCTACGATCCCGAGGAGGTCACCATACACAACGAGGTACGCGGGCGTCCATTATACGTGCTTGCTGCCGCAGATCGAGCGATCTCGATCCGCGATCGCTCGGCAACGCGCACGACGCTACGACCGCCAACTTAACTGACCGCGAACTGCCAGCTTCCGTTTAACGCGAGCCCTTCGGATGATTTCAGTGGGGGATAACTTGCGATACCAATCGCTGGATGCTCACCCTCGTCGGGACGATAAACAACATTGGCCAACTCGTCGGGCTGACCTTCGCCTCGACGTTATCCGACAAGTGAGACGAAACATTATAATCTCAGCGACACTGGCATTGCCGAGGTAAGAGTGGTAAGGGGGGGAGGGAAAGCTTTCATGTGCTGTTAACGGTCTCTAGGTACGGGAGGAAAACGGTACTGACCACCATAACCTTCCTTTCCGGCGTAAGTGGACTCATACACTCCTTCTCCGTCAACTACTGGATGTTCATCGCATTCGAATTCATCGACGCGTGCTTTGCCGCCGGGATTTACAGCTCCGGATTCATTTACGGTACGTAAATATGCATCTTCAGCTTGATTTCACTCGGTACCAACCGGCAGACTACCACGCCGCCTACACTGCCGACTCAATACCATCCAGCCCTTGATCCTTAACGGATCCCTTGACATCTATCTACGCTAGATCTTAAACCGTCCCTATAATAATATTAAAAAATACCCGAGAGACGTTATTTAATAAAACGGCTCTCTTTTTTTTTTTTTTTTTTTGTTTTTTTATACCTAACGCAGCGATGGAGATGACTGGCGTTAAAAAGAGAATCCTGGGAAGTACAGTGATATCGTGTATATACGCAGTCGGGGAAATGTGGCTCGGATTGGCTGCCATGTGGGTAAAGAACTGGAGAACCCTTATGAGAGTCATTTACGGACCTGGTTTAATTGTTATACTATTTAACTTCGTGCTGCCTGAATCCGTTAGGTGAGCCTATATATATATATCACGACCTCGAGACATATTTCAAGGTTGTTTTCTTTTTTTTTCTTTCTTTCGTTTTTTTTTTTTTTTTTTTTTTTTTTATTATAATCCTCATTTATTCTCAAAATCGCAATTTATGAACGAGCGAATGCGCATATGTTTAGATGGCTTTTGGCTAATGACAAACGCGACAGGGCTGAAAAGGTCTACCGTAACATGGCTCGCGTTAACAAGCTTAACGTCGCAGAGGAGACTTTTTTGGAGCTGAAAAATATTAATAGTGAAAAATCCAGTGAGGTAAGTCTCGTGCGATCGCCTTACTTAGCCATAATTGATTTGCCCGACAATTCAAACAATCACGGTTTACAATGGCATAGCATTTTAATATATATATATATATATATTCCTTATGCTTATTATTGACGATCTTGGATTATTTTATACAACGCATTACCGGTCAGATAGAGTAATTGAATTGATTTCAAAATTCGTATTTCTCTTTTCGTTAAAAAATTAAAATAACATTTAAGCATTCCTATACTTACTTAACTATTCCTATTTACTCCTAATTGATTCGGGGGTAATTTTTTTTTTTTTTTTAAGCATTGTCATTTTGAATGGTTTTCGTTGTCAATGAATCCTAAATTGTCGAGGAATTTGTAAATTTTGCTCAAATTTGACTTAACTGCATAACGTTCATTGAATTTGTATGCTAAAATGTTTTTGACTTCAGAAGGCAGATGACACGACGATGAAGAATAAGAAGAAGAACGGTAATAATAAGAATAATAATAGTAGTAGTAGTAGTAGTAAGGGTAAGGATGAGCCTCGCATCGCTCAGATTCGAAACAGCCCCAAGATCATGTTGCGTCTGCTGATCTGCTCGTTTTGTTGGCTGACCAATACCTTCGTCTATTACGGGCTGTCGCTCAATTCCACGGAATTCGCTGGTAACAAGTACATAAACTTCATCCTCGTCACCGCGATCGAGATACCCGGCAACATCCTCGTCTTCCCGCTGCTCAATACAATCGGGCGCAAAGCAACGCTCTGCGGCTCCTTCATTCTCAGTGGCCTATTCTGCTTAGCCATACAATTCATACCGAAAGTCGAATACGGTTAGTCAACTGTTAATACCAATTAATACTTTTGCCATTGAATCAGACGATTCAGCGATTATTCGCATCGCCTTCGACACCACACGCAATCTTTACACACACTATACTTTTATACTTTAAACAAAGTAATGATTTAGTTGAAAATTTAAATCATAGAGAGAGAGAGAGAGAGAGAGAGATTCTTGATGACAATTGTTGTTTCAGGAGTCTGGGCTAATATTGCTCTCGTACTCTACGTCTGCGGCAAAGGTTGCATAACCATGGCATTTTCTACTTCCTATGTGTACACAACGGAATTTTTCCCTACGACACTGAGGCACTCGTTGCTCGGCATTTGCAGCATGACAGGGCGGATCGGTTCGATTTTGGCTCCTCAGACACCTTTGTTGGTAAGTTTTTCTTTTCTTTCTTTCTTTCTTTTTTTTCTCTCTCCCCATAAACGACAATTAACAATTGCCAATATATCATAGATTAAGCTGTGACTTTTCCTATAAATAAGCTACAAATACCGTAACCCTCTGGCGCTAAGATCTCCAGCCTCTGGCTAATTAAACTAATTAATTAGCGAGATCAGGCCATTGTTAAAGAAAGAAACAAAAAAGTAAGCTAAGAAATTGTCCTTGTGATGTCACAGGCTAGATATATCTACGAGGGCTTGCCGCTTTTGTTGTTCGGGAGCATGAGCTTGACCGCGGGCGTCCTGTCACTGACCTTCCCCGAGACTCTCGGGACGAAACTGCCGGACACGCTGCAAGAGGCCGAGCAAGTCGGCAGAAAAAAGCCAAAGGAATCATCTAACGGCTCGGCGTCCTTGCCCGCCTCCGGCCCCGCCTAGGCAAAGTCCTCGTCTCTTCCAGAGCTCGGAAAGCCTATCCCAAGAGAATATCAGTCGTAACCGAACCGAAGACTGTGCGAAGCGATAAATCGGATACGTGTTGACCATTATTTACGACGCATATTTAACGTCGTACTTATATCCGACAAGCGATCGCTCCGTTCTTACGTGTACGACGATTTCAATGAACCGACCAGTGAATCAATGCGATCTACGCCCGGATCTACAACTCGGCCGATGCACAATGCTCTTCTCTTCAACGTCTTCTTTCTTTCGTTTTTTCGTCAAACTCTTGGCTGTCCGATCTTAAAAAATCATATTATAAAAAATGCGCTTATTCGCTTAGGAAAGTGTTTTAATTGTTTTTTGTTTTTTTTGTTTTTTTTGTTTTTTTTTTTTTTTTTTTTTAATTCACCGCATTAACAATTACGTCCGATTTCCGATTTTTCATCACCACGATACGCTTTTATTGTTTTAACTGTCAGATTATTTATTTTATTCGTAGCCCTATTGCATTTAATAATGTATTCCTTTATTCGCACACACTCGTATACGCGGGCACACAGCTGTGGACTATAGTAATGATAAATAATAGAAGAATCGATACAGTATTATTTTAAGTACAACAACATCGGATACAACGACAACTGATGGATGAAACCGTCAGAAACGAAAAGAGACATCGGATAATACAACTACTGGAAATACCAAAAAATCAATCGAAAGCAGGATTATTTATATAAAATGAACGAAAACTCTATGTCGCAAATTGTTATTTTTTATCGTAATAAACTGTCGTAATGCCAAATCAATCTTAATACTTATTAATTTGTAATGTACATATCACTGCGCCATTAAAACAATTCAAATAATATATTCACATTCAAATGCATGAATAATTCTTTGATTCTTTGATTATAAACATTAAATGCTGATCAAGTAATACTTAAATAAAATTCTCATCCATGTATTAAGTTTACAAATAGTTATTAAGCGCCAAAATTTTACAAACTATGTAAATATATAACGTTATATCACTTCAATTGTTTGTTATAAAAATTAAACTGTCGATGAAAAATTATTGATAATGAAAATTCTAATTCTAAAATTTTATTTCGCAGAAATACTTATGATCTAGAAGGTCGTCTGGCAAATAGTTCAATTGATTTTATTATCATAAGTATTCAATTGATATTATTATCATATATACCCTGGCATCTAATTTCTGCTCGGTTGAATCTAATGATTACCAGTAATTTAGTTGAATAAATTTAAATCGAATATGAACTTCGAAGTTTCGATTTATTTGATAAATACTTAATAGTCGGACGAAATGCTAAGATCAATACAAACGTATTGAGCCGTATAAGTAGAATGATTCTCAAAAAAAGACAATTCAAAACACGTCATTGTATTCTATTTCAATTAATATTTCATTAGGTAAAAATAAAAATAAATATAATAACGTTTAATCGATAAAACAATTACGTAACGGAATTATTGCATCGTTTTATTGTATTATCTAATATTATTATAAATTCAAAGATTTGATTTAATTTCTTATTGCGACGTTGAAACGGTCATTTTTAGCATAATAAATAAAATAGCCAACGATTTCGTTATAATTTCGTTCCAATTAAAGTTTAAATAGATACTTTAAATTCTAATTACGCGATAAATTTTCTAAATAGAAAATTGAAAATTGAAAATTATTTCTGCCACGTTTTATAAGTCATTATTCTAAAGGCATTGTTCGAAAAATTCATTTTACTGTTAAATACAATTACATAAAAGCAACGAAACATCATATGCACTTGCGCATTCTGACTCAATTGTATGCAATAATTTTAAGTAAGAAAATTCTGAATTAAAAATATTCAACCTCGCTAATATAATATTGAGAGCAATGGCATTAAATTTAATTTTATTAAAAACCGTAACAGTAATATCAAAGTTTTAAAATTTGAAAATATAAATTTTGTCTTTAAATTGATAGCGTCTCGTTAAATTAATATGTCATATATGACCAAGCTTTGTTTTCTTAGATCTTGAAGAATAATTTGTAGGGAATTTTGAATGCCTGGATAGACTCGTTCAGGTAATGAACGTTAATAAAGGGAAGAACACTGTTTCGGGATTTCGATCTAGTGTAATAAAAAGAGGAGTGAGCTGCGGCTGCGATGAAGGTTATTCGGGACTGTTGAGCTGTTTTTCAACAACCTGTAGGGATAAGAGACATTTTTCGGTTCTCGGTTTTCGAAACATCGCGCTTCAGTATTTTCCGAAAACTTAAATCGGAGGCTCTCGGACACATAGCACCAGGGCAACTTACAACAATTTATCATATAAAGATATCACTAAGGTATTAATAAGTTTCATAATGCTCTCATTGTTTTCTTGTTCAAAACCTTTTAAAGAGTATTTTTTTTTTTGTTTTGTTTTTTGTTTTTTTATTTAGAATCATTTGACTTTGATGCTTGAGGAAGGGAAGATCTCGTATAATCCTAACCTCAAAATCGTAATTGAAAATGAGCCAATATGTGAATCTCGTGAGCGTAAACACCAAGTATGCGAAACGCATGAATTATTTAAGTAAAAAAATATTTGGAGAAGTTGCCAAATCGACGGATAAGAAATCGATGAAAGTTGTAAAGCTTTTCCAAGAGAAGCCTATAAAGAAACAAACTCACATTGTAGAATATTATCCGAGGCTTAAGCAAATGCATGATTTATGTAACGTTGCGCGCTTATATGGACTTTTCCGAGATGAACATCAGGATTTCAAAGAAGAATTTGAGAGGGTCAGAGTTTCTAAAGGAAAGGATTCTAAGAGTAAAAGGGACAAGAAAGATTCTGTTACAACTTTAGTATAGCTAAATATCATATATTTTTTGTTATATACATTAGTAATTAATTGTCACAATTAAAGAGACATACTCGGATACATTTAATATTAAAAATAAAAAAAAATATAATCTAGAAAACTTGTTCTTCTGACTGCTAGCAATAAATTGTTGCCTTTATAAATATATAAAAAGTGGAATGAACAATATACACATTATTTAAAATAGTATCACATTAGAATGATATAAAAAATTGCTTATATCATTTTATACATAAAAAATGGATTATTTATGTGCAGTTATAAAAGATAAAATATTATTATTCATTACAATTCTTCTTGATCTTTTTTCTTCGTTGACTGAACTTTGCCTGTATCACCTTTATCTCTTAAGCATGAATCGTCATTTCCCTTTAAAGCACGCTCTGAACATAAATATCTAAAAATTGTAAATAAATTTTGATAGCTGATGTAATATAAAAATATTACTTTGACAATTAAAAGTTATACCTGATCAATGAAACTTTCCCTTGATGATTGTAGTACCAATCTTCAATATCTGATTCATGATTTTCAATTAAATCCTCGCACTGTGTTTTCAAAGTTGTTATTTCAACCGATGGTTTATCCCACAGTTCGTAAGGAATTCCTAATTCAACTTTAACGCCTTTATCCCTAAAAATCCAATATACAATTAAACAAATGATACAATGATGATAAAAAAAGAGAAAAAAATTGAAGTAATAAAATTCCTACACTAATCCGTGCAATGTTCTAAATGTTTGGCTCATACCCTTGGCAAACCTAGTACTATCAGTTCGTTCTTTATGAATATTGTAATCTAAAATCCTAGTGCATATATCTTCTAATGACTCTATTAAACGTAATTCTCTGAAAAAATATAAAACGTTAATGTACTTCGTACGATTAAGTGAATTGTTTACAAGTAAATTATTACGATGTTTTGTATTGTTTTCTCTTTTTCGGCATGACATCATCTATCGAGTACCCGATTTCTAAGACATCGCTCGTTTTTCCCGTTTCGTCCAGCTTCCCTTCCAGCTCTATAGCAACAACCTTGCAGACTGAAAACAAAAGACAATTAACAAATAATGGTATTATAAGTTAAAAAGTGAATAATAACTATGAAATTATACCTTCGCATTTATCCGCATATTTGACACCTTCTTGTTCTTCGGATCCACAATAAACCGTATTTAATAATAAATAGAGGATTAAAATATTTTGTAACATTATATTTATAAAATTAGTTAACAATGGCAATGTGATCGTTGGGGGGGGATTTTAAACTGAATTAAAAGCAAGAAGCGTACGCGGATGACAATTATATATACATAACGAGATATTAGTTGTTTAAAATGCAAGCGATTAAAGCTATGGGGGTTAGAAATAAGATAATTCGGTAAATCTTTGTAAAAAGAAATACTAGTTTAACCAATGGGAGACTCCAGCTTAGAAAAACTCCCCCATTAAATCATATTTGATTGGATCCTTATTTCCTTATGCGCTCAATAATATCTTTGGACAGTCTTTTCGTACAAATTCTACAAAACAATCAAGTAACTTTTTATTTTGTTATGCAAGTTCAATGGATTTACGGTTAATGGATAAATTAAGGGAGGAAGATAGACATGGAACGTGGAATTCTAAAGCGAAATTTGAAATTTTTAATGACGCAGGCAGCATTACTCCTCGCACACAAGAAGAAATAAGAATGAATAAATATTATATAACTTTTATTGACGCTGTTCTCTGAATGTGCAATTCTTTAAATTTTTTAACGATAAACCGCTATCTGCATTTTGAATTCTATCATAAATTACCCGCTTTTCTTCGGACATACGTAATACTAATTTTTAATAATTTAACATCAACTTCGGCAACAAATAACTTTAGTAAATGTAAAAGGTTCCCTTTTAATGTGTCAACTATTGCTTCTGCGGAGTAAAAAATCTTTTCTTATTTGATATTCGTCTTCAAACTGTTATACTTTTATATTTAAATTTTCATTTTTATGAAAAGTTTCAAAAAATTTTTTAATATCTTTTGTTTCGTACATTGAAATTTATTAGAAATACTTTTTATATCTCTTAGTAATAATTCATAATTGTCGTATAGAATAATTAATAATTAGGAATCATTCGTGAGAGAGCGAATATAATTCTTTATCGTGTAAAATAGAATTGTGGATAAATGTATTTAGAAAAAGTACATTTTTAATAATAAATAGATTTATTTCAGTAGATATTTAAAGTTTCATTTCTTACACAATTACATGAAATCATCCACTTTTTTTTCTTTTTCTTTTTTTTTTTTTTTATATAAAAACACATTATTTACGTTGTAAAATCTGTAAAATCTAGTACAAGGTCATCTACAATTCTTAATTTATCTTCTTCCTCTAAGGAATTTTTAATTCCATCGTCATTTGGATTTTTTCGTAGTAATTCTTCCAAAACTCGCTTTCTTAATCGCTTAATATGTCGAAGACGTTCCAACCAATTTGATGCATAAGGATTACGATCTTTTTGTTTCAAGGATGAACAAACCATCGAAGCTAACTAAAATGCCGGGAAAGTTTAATTATTTTCTGCGCAGTCGTTAAGAATTAAATTAAATTGAAAATATTTACGTTTGCATGAAGTGCCAACTGGCGAGATAAAATCGCCAGATTTTGATCGGATATAATTTTTGGTTCACTGTGTCCAATATGCTCACTGAGTTCTTCTCTTGCTTGTACCGTTACCTGATTTGTTCCATGATCAAGAGGTTGAATAACAACGCAAGCATAGTTAAACTGCCCCTAAAAAAAATATGCCCAACAAAAGTTTTTAATTAATAATGCCGACAATATGAGGCTTTTTATTATTTAAATTAAAAAAATCGGCATGCATACTTTGACAGTCTGTATATTATACGGCTCTCCACTTTCATTATATACAATCGATACGTAATTATTTCCTATGTGCTGTTTTTTTGAAGTACACTTAGGATCACTAGCCTTTGTTGGCATTAAAGTTGCCACGTGAAATGCCACTTGCGTAACATCATCTTGCCATATATAAGCAAAGTTTCCATTCTCGCCGTTTCTATCGAGCCCGCCAAGAAATATACTCTCGTCGGCATCTTTGAGTCTTACGAGCGTACCAAGGCTTTGCAGGAACTGCGCGTAACGCAACGAACCATGCTGATTGGCCAGAATTTCAATTTCGTTCCAAGCTTGTCCTGGGCCAACGTAGAGGATGCCAATTTTATGAGTCTCGTAAGGTTGTATCCTATCCAAATTCGTAATGGACGTTTGTAAGAGGGCATTCGTCTGCGGCACTAATAAAGGTTTTTCCATGGACAATCCAAAATGTGCGGAATGATATAGTTGTAGGAATACAAAACTGAAAGGATGATAAAATCAATTTGTTTGAGTTTCGGCAAGCCATCAATCGGAATATCGAATCATACCTTGGATTTATTCCGCTCCTCATGTTGGGTAAATTCATTTGTGCCAGAGTATCTTTCATTCGCGGGGTATTGTTTCTTCTAATCTTGGCTGGACTCATGACAGATATCGTGTATCCGCGATCGCGGAACGCAAGGGGAGGCAACGACGAAGGGTCTGGCTTATCTTCTCTAAGCTGCTTCAAACAAAACAAAACAAAACAAAAAAAAACAAAAACAAAAAACAAAAAAATTGTACAATATAATAAAAGTGTCGAGTTGCAACGAACGTATTTCATTTCGACGAGTGAAGAAAGGAAGGACCTACTTTGTCAATGAGTACGTTTCTACCGATCGGTGGTTTGGAGTCGACGATCCAGGACTGGCGATTGTGCCCGACATCTAAGTTCGTAAGCCTCGAGTAAATTTGGGTAGGCGATTGGGGTGGCTTGGGTCCGAGCTGAGATTGCGATAACAGCATATTCGTAACGGGCTAATCGATGGACAAGAAAATGCGAATTTAGAGGACTCGGCACTCGATCAGCAAGAGTTGATAAATATTATTAAGTATTAACCTGGCAGGCAGTCGGCGACGGAGGCACCGTGTTACTCGTTGTCGCTGCCGCTACCTGGCTGGCGCCTGGATACGACCTCTGGGACACCAGGCCCGATGGATGATGCTCTGCGTTTTCAGCCGAAGGCGGTGTAGTGCCCATCCCCGATATTTCTTCGGGAATGGCCTCGCAACTTACACTGCAACCCATACAAAATAAATATAAAGACATATTAGACGCGATACTTTGGCTTTTATAACTTCATTCCGTGTTACACGATTGGTAAGGGCCGCGTGCCTTTCAGACGCTTACCGCATGTCTTTAGAATACGTCGTTTTTATGTGTTTTTTAAGATCGTCGGATTTGGCGTCAGAGTCGGCGTTAATCAAGTCATCGCGATCGAGTTGTGGTAAATTCAATTTTTCTTTATTCAAAAAGGGATTTTTCCAATTCGAGCTCATTTCCGGGCTGGAATTCGATCTGCGCACTGGGTTCCGAGACTTCTTTGACTCTAAAGCATACGTTATACGATTACGTATATATATACTTATATGACTGACTGTCGCATGACTCTTACCCTCCTCTCCTTCGTCTAAGCTTTCGAGGCTGTCGCGTGGGCTCGGCCTGGAAGGACTTGGACGGGCAGGCGAGCCTGGAATGTCGATAGGACCAGAAGCGAAGGACGTTCCGGATTTCGCAAGCTGGACGACGTCAACTAGATTTGAATCGAGATTTTTGTCAGCCACATCCTATTTGAAATATTGTAATAAAGACATTCAATGGCTTTCAACGTCGATTCAGGGATCCATTTAAAGATTTAGAATTAATTTACATGTACATTTGAGCGAGCATTGTGCGGAAATTAAAGACGAGAATGAGGGTGAAAAAGTTATGTATGTATGTTATGGGACGAGGAATCGAAAGTATTGGTCGTGTATCGTTACTATAATACTATAACATGGGAGGCATATAAGGCTCGAAGGCTAACCGGGATTTCGTCCTCTGAAAGGTCCAGCATGAGATCCTGACTCTTTTGAGTCAGCATGTCAGCGCTCGGCATGTAAAGAGCGGTTATATTATCGAGCAGGAGGTCGTAGCTCGAGTCGAGGTTCATAGAATTTTGTATTCTCATGATCCAGGACATGTCGCCGGTGGGTCGTCTCACGTATATTTCGGCCCAGCCCTGACACCAGCAGGCGCACGGCAGGTGCTCCTCCTGCTTATTATTATCCGTGCTTATCATCTGCTCGAGCTTGTAGGACTCGCTCTGCTGCTCGTTACGGTCGAGCGCCTCGGGCTCCTCGAGCGACGATTGCCTGGTCTCCTCCGTCGGGGAGTTGGCGGCAGTGTTGGCGGCACTGGAGCCCGCGTGCCCGTCGGATGACTGCCTCGAGAGCTTATCCTCCTTGTTGCCCTCGGCGCTCGAGGCGCGCAACAAGCTCGAGTGACTAGACCTCGTTTGGTCCGAGCCGCTTTTACAAGCCGCCCAGCAATTATCACATAATGGTCCACGCATGGCTTTGTTGCTGCATCCGCTCGTCGTCACGGTTATCAATTTGTTCCCTAATATCCACGTCACGGAGTGGCCCTCTTTCAATAGAAAGTCAGCCGCTAGCAGTCTGAAAAATTTCTTTGTAAAATACCTAAATCTACGATTCCGTGGACTCTCACGATCGAGATTAGCGCTTCATTTACTCTTCGTTTACTCTTCGTTTAGTCGTCGTCGCGCGATTACGGTATAGTCGTACCTTTTCGGCCGCGCTGAATACATGGAGTGGGAATAGCGGGCCATCAGGTCTATGCACGTTTCCGTAAGCTCGACGTGGAAATTCATTAAAGCTTTGTCGACTGGAGGCTTTAAATCCAAAGTTCTGTTTTCCCGAACGAATTTCCGAGCTCTGCTTCCCTGTAAATTTCAGGCCCAATGGCAATTCAAGCAATTCAAGCAATTCCCATGGGAGACCGAGGAGCGGAGACGTGAGATTTTCAATGATAAGTAAAGGCAATGCACTCACTTGTTCGGTCAGACTGGAGCTGCGTTTTCTATTCGATGAATCCTCATTGCTAAGGCTTATGTCCGGCTTCGATATGTTTCCCTCTTCCAAAAGCATTTTAGCGTTCGTCTTCAAGCCCTGAAATTCACGAATAATAACGAGTTTTTACCGAGTTATGACCCGCGTCTGCCTCACGATACAATAGGATAAAACGATTCTTAGACCTTCGTGATGTATTTTGCGAAATTTCGTCTGAAGGGGAGTCGGCACTTTAAGAACCAAACCGATATGACGTGGTGCGCCAACGAGACCGTGTAATGGTTGTACTTCGTTGGCTTCGTGTACGGCAAAATTATAGCGAATATCGACATGTACTGATCGTCCGTGAAATTGGCGAAAACTTTGGGTAATCGCGTCAAGGCTACGAGAAACATACGCTTTACTCATTCGATCATTCTTATTTGTTATCGTTATCGTTATCGTTATGGTAAAATTTGAAATTATCGGCCATGCCGTCGACTCACTCGATAGAAATTCTAAAATTGGGATTGCAATGTGCACGGTCCCTGATATCTTTGATAAACTCAGAAGGACGTTGGATACGAGTTTGCTCATGGTGTCTCGCATCTCGAGAGTACAAGTCATCAAGCTCGTTACGCACTGATTGGCGCACGTTGTCCTTAAGCCTTCCTGGATAAGAAAGAAAAAATGAATAATAATAACGAAGGCATTATCAAAGAGTCGGCTTCGGCTGCTATGAACAACGGGTCGTACGGCACTTACTTCGAAGCACTTGATCAGTCGTTGCTGAGTATTCAAGTCGAAATGAGCATGATAGGAAGTGCATGACGCGAGAACGGGATAAAAATGCACCCGGAATTCGGAAAACGTAAACGTTGGCGGGGTGTTGCAGAGAACGTTTTGCAGGGAATCCGCTGGTCGGAAATTCTTGTCGTCAATCTGTAAAAAGCATAAAGGTCGTTGTTAACGTCAACGTCGTCGTCGTCGTTTTTTCTTTCTTTTTAACCAATGCAAATGAGATTGGCACGAGTCGCAGAGGAATAGATGTGTACAAACCATAGAGCAAAGTGCGCTCGCGAGTGAACCGACGTCGTTGCTGTGGCGAGATAATATTAGGGCTCGATTTTGGAGTAAGGACGGCAGCTCCTTCAGTATTAACTGCAAAACTTGCCAATCTAGAATGATCGAACGCTTTTAGCATGAATCAGTTTTTAGCAATATGTGTAACATAAAAAGAGAAGAGAAAAGAAAAGAAAAGAAAAATGTAAATATTTCTTAACGTTAATAACGATTCTAGTTGATAATAAAAGTTATTCGCAGATGTAATTAATATTGTTACGATATTGCGGCTCGTTCAATGACCTTTTTCCTGCTTCACCGCAGTCGTTACGACTTTGCAGGCGTGAGCCAGGGAGATATTGGTGATTTGACTGCTGGTACTTTGTAGGGGGACGGGACTCGCGGGGGGTGGACTCGCACCGCTGCTACTCGAGCCGAATGCCGGATTTTCCAGAATTAGATAGGGACTGTAACGATTGACGAGACTCGTTAGTGGGTCCGGAAAGCCCAGGAAACCCAATCCGTTGGCTCTCGCCTTCAGGAAGCACTCGAAGATCTAAACATTTTTTAACGGCCATTTTTAATCACAAAATTCAAATGGAATTTATTAAATAACTGGATTATAGAAATCCGATAGAATCATTTTATTTTACTTATACTTCATTATACGTATCAATGAAGCGAAAATAATTATCATCTTAATTCCTTTCTATGCTCATTACCATTATAATCGTGTGCTTATTTATTGTTGCCATTCTATCGTATTCCATGCATTACAAAAGCAAAGATTTTTGAAATCTATTTACATGAAAAATTTATATTATTTTCGACCTCGTTAAAACGTAAGTGGTAGAATTATTTATTAAATTGTCAAATATAAGGATATAAAAATATTAAATAATAACAGAAAATATTAAATTACATTTATATTTGTATTTCGATATGCCTACTACTTTTGTCATAATTAAAATCTTGAATTAAAAGACCCAACTAACCAAATACCGAATTGTAGAAACATTTCGGAAAATTTCCTTCGAATCTTGATAATGCAATTCTAGATGATTTACTAAGACTTGGTAAGCACGAATAGCGTGAATGGATGGCAAACGATAAACCTTTTGAGTTAATATTTTTATAACGCCATCAACTGCCGTTTTTACATCTTCTATATCGGTATCGTATCTTACTGGGCTGTCTCGTCTAAACGGTTTATTAATTATCTAAAACCATAAAATTATGCATAACAAAATACGGCTGATGTCTACTATTAATTATTAATTATTGATAAAAGTCGTCAATATTTATAATTTACCCTTTCCAAAATATCTAACAATTCTATGCACCTCTTTGATTCGCATTCCAAACATAAATCAACCAATAAACGAGTTGCATCAACGCGTACTATTACGTCAGAATCTAATTCGATATGTTGCAAATAAGGTACAACAATTCTTTCAATGAGTTCGTCCTCATACCTTGACCTTTTTTCAAACATAACTCTTATAATTAAGGTGAAATCAAAGATTTTCTTCAAATAATTGTAAACTGTACATTACCTGTTTATTTGAATGAAATTACTTAAAACGTTAAGTACTTTGAGTCGAAGTTTAGTACTGGTTTCATTTTTGTAATAACGTTCAATCAAAGAGCTTAATTTAGATTGCCACTGATAACACGTTGGATCGATCATAGAAGCTCGATAATGTATAAGTTTAAGAATCGAAGTTTCCTATTTAAATATTTAAAAAATATTCATTAATAATAAATAAAAAAAGGTAAAATTTTAATCGTTATTTCCATTCAATATTAATTTAACTGCAATATGAATTCAATATTCAATATTAATTTAGTACTTACACTTCTTGTATGGGAACAACGTTCTACCAGTTCATAAAATCTTTGAACATTTCCATTATAGCAATTGAGATCTAATAGAAGTTCAATAGTATTAATTGTCATATGTAAACTAGTAGAAACCTGTTTGGTAGCTGGCTGATTACTACTTTCTATTTATATAAAAGCAAGTAATTAATAAATACCTAAATTAATACTTAACTTAATAATTGAAATCGTAAACTATTTTAAGTTTAATTACCTGTATGCACAATAACTTGCTCAATTATATCTAAAATAATGCTCCATGTCGGTTGTTCAAGGTCAAGACCATAATTGTCAACCAACCTCTGAATTGATAAAGTAACCTCATACATTACAATAGGATGATTACAAAGCAATGCTTGATAAAATGATGGCAATACAGATGAAGGTGTGCACTTTAATTTAGGAATCCTGTGCGAACCCCATAATCCCATATTGACATAAAATACAGCTCCTCTTAGAAGACGAACGTCTTTTTGAAAATTAGGTTCTTGTAATAAATAACACATTTTATAAAGTGCAGAATGTCCCATATGTGTTCCCAATAAGTTGCGCATTATCTAAAACAAATAAATGCTTGAACTTTTTTAAAATTACATTTTCTAACAAACAACTTACCTTCCAGCTGATTTGACAGTAAGTTTCAACATTTACACTTCGACATAATGCTATAATAAATGTTTGCAAGGAGTCTGGTTGTAATTTACTGTAGCAAACAATTGCATCAAGAGCTTCTAAGCTTCCTGAAACAACTTCTTTATTGTTACTATAATAGCACAGGTGACAAATATACCTAAAAATAAGCAAATGATTTAAAAGCTATGATAATAATTTAATTAAGAAAATATTTTAATTAATACTTACTGAACAAGACCGGATATAATATCCTCGTCAATACAAGCAGAATTAAATTTAATAACATTTACAAGCAAAGATAAAAATTCCGCACCACGTTTTCCATCAGCCCCTGTCACAGTTGGCATCCACATTAACAAAAAAGAACCCATTTTTTCTTCTAAATGTACAATATCTTTTCCATTATCAGTTAAGCTTTGCAATAGCTCTAGTCTATTAAAAAATAAAAGAGAATATCTTATACACTTCTGAAATATGACATTACTTAAATACATCACCTTAAGCCAATATCTTCTGGAATATCATGCTCCTTAATGACATTGAAAAACTTTACCCTCATTAAGGACGAAAGCCTGGAATATTGCCCTTGTACAAGGCATTTTAAAAAATTTAATGTTATGTGCCTGTGCTCTTTTGGAACATCTTGTCCAAGCAGATCTTGTACTAAATACCACAATCTTTCTGCAGTACACTAAAAACATGTAAATTATAACAATAATAACTACAGCAATGATAATAAAGATAATGATGTATTAACAATATTATAATGCCAGGCACAAAAAATACTTGCAATAAAAAAACTTTAGCTACAATGAATAAACAAAGGAAAGAAGAAAGTTTTACAGATATAAAACATAAGAAATTTTTATAAAACTTATACTTACATCTTCCCATTGATTATTTAATACAGCATCGCTTAAATCTTTTATAACTTTTGTACGACAATGAATTGGACTATCTGAACTAATTTCCTTCTCAATACTATGATTTAATGTAATATCTTCACGACTTCTAAAGTTCCCTAAATTTTTCAGAATAGATAAATTCTTACTTTAATACTCATCAAGTAAATAAAGCAAATAAGCAAAATTCCAATTAATTCGATACTAACCCTTATTAATACGAAAAAATTGTTTCAATTTATCTGGAAGCGTTTTATTGTCCTTGTCTTGGGCTCTCATTTTGGACATTATACGAATGAAACATGTAATATAATCTCAAATAAATAATACAAGGCAAGCATAGTTCAACGATAGGATACCAGTGCTCGACAACCTTGGGATCCCTTTAAACATTTATAAACCTAACCTTTAGCTTTAAATTTATTTTTTTCCCCGAGCCGTTATTGCAGGCATCCGATATACAGTATACGCGTGCGTATGCATATATACATGTATATACATAAATATATATATATATACATATACATATATATATATATATGTATGTATGTATGTATGTATGTATGTATATATGCATGTATGCATGCGTCCTAGAATTATATATGCATATTAAAAAAAAAAAAAAAATAAAAATTATATGAGCCGTATCAACAATTACTAGACGATTCTGCGATCCAATAGGTGGAGCTCGGAGATTCGCGTATTATCATCAGGAGAACAAAAGCTCTCATTTCTCGGTGAAGCTCGTTCGAATAATCAAGTGCTTTTACTATTGATAAAATGCTAAACTTGTTGTCCTTAAATTTTTACGTTATAAATATCGATCGATGAAATTAATTTTTAACAGAGACCGCCGTTCTTGAACTTTCTCTTAACTTTATCTTAGTATACGTAGCATAGCATAAAGTAAAGTCGATTCGAGTAGTAAAACCTCTCCTTATTCTTCCTCTTGTTATAAAGGATTTAACTTTAATCTAGGAAGATATTCACATGCACTTATTGCTAGAGAGTGTCAGCACGAATTGTCAAATTTGTGAATACCGCATTAAGAAACTTTAACAACAAAATCCCTATCGATTGCTAATAGTCGTAATGAAAATAAGCGCTTGATTACTTTTCATAAAACATAAATACATCGATATATGCATATTGTATGTACATATCGGTTCTTTTTAGAATTGATTATATATATATATATATATAAAGAGCACATTAACAAAGTTATATTTAAATTAAAAAACTTTGCATTTGAAGATTTAGTCGAACAATGTATTATACATATATTACTTATCTGAACATCAATAGTTTATAAAATATCTGCTTTATTTTTACATTATTCGAAAGAGTTTAGATTAGATAGTAAATACGTTAATTTTGTTTAGAGTATTCGATTCTGGCTCTCAAGAACTTAATACTTTAAGCTTCTGCATATGATAAACTGCAAACACAATCTGACATTTTAATAATTTTTATTTTAATATTTATCCTATGTCAGGATATTGTAATGCATCATCTGCAACTTAAATAAATCTTTCCTACGAACAGGTCATATTTAAAGTTTTAAAAAACTTGACTCGTTAGTCGATTATTTTATAATATTAATATGAATGATTCGAATCGTGAACAATTTTTAATATTTTTAATTAGCACACTCGCGTTTGTCGTTAATTCAATTAACAATAGTTTAATTTTTAAACTGTTAAAAAACAGTATCTAAACATATTTATTGCATATGAATACGTTATAATAATATAATTCCGCCTCTAATTAAATAACACTATTCGTTAAGAATATACAATTGCGATTGAACAATTATATTATGTTTCGACCATATCTCAACACTATGCAACAATTTTACACAATATTAGTTAAATAATAGTTCTATGTATTAGCTTTTATTACATTTATATTATTAAATATTAATTTTAATGTTTTTAAAATTTACCCAGCAAAGTGATTGAAGATTTAGTGCGCAAGCGCTGTTTTTCATAAAACGTAAGTGTATACATTAATATTACTCTCGTAACTTCTTTATTGTTCTTTACACAATTTGTTAACATTCGTCTTATCGAAGAATAATTCAGTAAAGGTTTAATGTAAGTTTACGATTATAAGTTATTCAAAGTCAGAACAGAGTTATTAAAATTATTATTTCATTTCTCGCTAAACACGAAAATGTGTAAAAGATAATTTTTAAGCTATCGGTACATGGATAGACGGTTCAGCCAGTCTATTGAATTATGAATTTATTTATTTATACATTTAATTAATTTGCTTTTAAATGATATAAAATAATATAAAACGTAAGCGTTGGTAAATTTGTAAGTCAATTAAAATAATCAAGTCATTACTTTCCTTATTTTTTTTGTTTATCGGTGAAATCAGTTAAAACTTATTATTTTTAAATCATAATTTATAAATTTTTTGTAATTAAACAATTATCAGTACATAGCGACTTGTAATATTAATTCGTTTATTAAATTTAAATTTAAAGTTACGCAATCAATAAATATGTAGCTGCACATAACCTTAATTAGTTGTGTAGGTATATAATGTTTTTAAATAATAACGATATGCATTAATTGCAGTTTCATGGGAGTTACGACCAGATTTATATTTCAAAAGTACGGAGCAGTTATAATTTTTCCGACTGTCACTTCTATATTGATAATTTCCGATTTACTGCATACGCGTAATTGGAAAAAAAGCTTAGCTACACAAAATCAAGATAAATAAATAATATAATTATGGTTGGAAAAGCTATAACATTGAAGGATTGCGGCCTCCTTAGTATTCCTTTCATTTTGTTTTACATTGGTACTCGTCTTGAAAAAATAGAAGATTCAAGATTAACAATGTTTAGAGATAAATCAGCTCTTTATAAATCAGATCGTCCTCGCACTACACCCTCTTGGACATGATTTAATTATGATCAATTTAAATATTAATTTAAATCTTATGTATTTAGATAATTTTACCATTAAATAAAAATATAAAATTGTATCATATTGATTTTTATATGAACCATATTTTCAATATATATCTTTAATATAATTGAATAACTTTCAAATCTTGTTGTGTGTAATATTCTGTAATAATATGAAATTAAAAAAAATAATTTATGTTCAGTATTTAAGAAGTAAATTAACTTAAAAAATAAAATTTAAATATTTTTATTTTCTAGCTATTAGCTATTAAAACATTTCATACATTGAAAAGGCATATTATATATGCTTTACTTAAATTAATTAACGAAACAGAGAAAATTTTTTTCTATTCTCTTTTTTAATTATAAGTTTTTCTGGTTTATTCATTTTTGGTAATGTATTAAAATTTTCCTTTTCATACACGTTTTGTACTGTTTGATTCTTTGTAGCTAAGTTGTAGGCTTGTCTTTTCTTTTTTAGCCAATCATCTGTATCTTCACTCCATGAAGTTGGACGCTCTTTTGATATCTTTATCTTATTTGTTTGATCTAAGCCATCTAAATTCAAATTATTTGTACATCTTTTCTTATTTACCAAATTATTTTTATTTATGTTTCTTTTTTCAATCGAACCTCTTTTATCTATGAGTCCATAATTTAAAAATTTTGTTTCTTGATCATGAGAAGCGAGGATATTTTCACTAATTTTTTTTATTGTTTTTTCATCCATGTTATCTAAATAGTTATCGATGCATTTACCTTTTTCTGTTAAATTAATAAGTCTGCATACTGTTTGTTGATCAATTCTTGATCGTCTTTCACTGGCTGATCGAGTAAATGCTACTGGTTTCTTAAACGTTTCTGGATCAAACATTCTAGAAGTTACAACAAAGGATGCATCTCCATTATCAGCAGACAGAGTAGTATCTAAATCATCATATCTTATTTTCTGCCGAGGTTTTGACCTTGACCTTACACTACCAATTCTATTACATAATCTATTTGTTGTGAAAGGAATCCTTGTATTGGATGATTTTGTCAAAATCTGTTCATCCTTATTCGTTTGAAAAAGTTTTGAGTTTGCTTTCAATGGTAAATTAGTTAAATTTGTTAAGCCTTCAGATTTTACTTGATCTTTTGAACCATTTGATGAAGATCTAGATTCCAAATTTTGTTCCTTGTTCGTTATACTCTCAACGCTTTGTGACTTCTTATAACGTTTTGCATATAATTCTGCTTGTTTCATTTTATCTTTCACAAGTCTTTCTAAGATTCTTAATTCCTTTTCTTTTTTAAATAAAAGTCGTTCTCGAGATTGCAAAGCAATTTCCTTATCTTTTAACAGCGTTTCCAATTTCCTTAAAGCATCCAATCTTTGCATCCAATTTTCTTTGAATATTTCTTCACTTATATCTTCTGGCTTTTGGATGCTGGGCATGCAGCTAATTTTATTTCTTTGACCACACATTTCTTGCAAAGTCTCATCAAAATTTTCAATATCCTCAGTTATGGATTTTAAGCTGCTCGATCGTTTTGGTAATTTTGGAGCAACTATTCCAAAACGTCGATACTTAGATGTGGCTAATGTCCAACGTGACTGGGGCACATTGTACTCAATATTGTTACACTTTGAACTTACATTGCAAAAAGTACCTACAAATGGTTCGTCATAGATGGGCTCTTCAATTTTAAAAAATGCTTTCGTATATTCCGTAGGAGCCTTTTCGTTGTTAATACTTTTTTTATCTCTATTTTCTGGAATTATTATTTCATCATAAATGTGTTCGTTGGTTTCAAAAAATATTTCTGAAAACTCTGACGAGGAATGTCCAGCGGCTTCTAACTTATCAGATAAATTTTCAGACGAAGCACTCTTATGCAGCTCATTGGTCTCACATTGTACTTCCATTTCTTCATCAGAATTGAATGATTGATCTTTCAACTTATTAGCAAGCTTAACATCATCAATTTGATTTGATTCAACAGCAAGTTTGGCATGGCTTGGTATTATAAAAGCTTCAACTCTATATTGCTTCATTTTTATGCCCTTCAATCTGGTTCAAATAAAGAACTACTCTT
Source organism: Ceratosolen fusciceps (assembly GCA_018883505.1). Classification (NCBI taxonomy): domain Eukaryota; kingdom Metazoa; phylum Arthropoda; class Insecta; order Hymenoptera; family Agaonidae; genus Ceratosolen; species Ceratosolen fusciceps. Next base: position 201,715 of record RCIC01000017.1, read on the forward strand.
TATTATTTATGTAAACGAAATAACGTGGGGAAATAATAAATTTGATTCACTTGGCCTACCTTAGCTTTATTCATTAAGGTCGTTCGGACAAATCGTCGTTATAACTCACTCCATCCCTTAGAAAAGAAAAAAAAGAAGAAAAAATGAAGAAGAAAAAAAAAAAAAAAAAAATGCGTAAAATAGTAAAGTGGTAAAAGCAAATAAGGCAGAGAATTTTATTCGTAATCGAAGGCCAGTTGAAAGGATTTAAATACATTTAAATATCATGGCAAACAATGAACGTTACGTTATCAAAGCCATCGGGAGCGATTTACAGACAATAAAAAATTATACGTAAATAATACTATGCTGAATAATACGTACGTTGGCTAAAAACTTCTTATCCTTGATATCGATACAAATATCAATATTTATTTATAAACGGTAAAAATATCCTGAGCACCATGACCCGGTCAAGTGCATCTTGATGTACCGCTCGGCCTATATTATAAACGTAACGGCCGCCGGCGAACCTGCGGCGCCAGAAAAGTGGTAGACCCTTTCAAATCCATAATAACCGGCAGGTAAAGGAATTTTAAAGGTCTTTGCCACCGGCCGTATTTTACGCTCTATATAGGAATAATCCCTATGCCGTTTGGATTAATCGATCGAAAACATTGTACTACTTGACCGACTTTCGCCGTGCAAACTCGCTCAGGTTTTGTCAAAATTTCTTCTTTTATTACTTCTTATCGCTTGTACAAATGGCTCTCATCGCAAGTATATTATTATTTTATTTTTTTTTCTTTCTTTTTTATTAAAACCGTAACTTTGAATCTACCGTTGAAACGTTGCATTACCGAATCTCCATTATACAATTAAGCGCAATGTCAACGATACAATTTCTTAACAAGTTTGTCACGAGCAAAGACAACAAAAAAGAAGCACAAAAAGAAGAAGAATAATAATAATAATAATAATAATTATGCAAAATAGTTTTTGCTTGTAAATGCATGTATTTTGATAGTTTTATTATTATTGCATTCGGTACTTCGGTACTCGTAATACGAAAGAAAGAAAGAAAGAAAGAAAAAAAAAAATAAAAATATAGTAAATAAGCGTAGGAGAAAAATTGTCCCTATATATATATATATATATTCGAGCTAATAATAAATACCTAATGATGGACCGTATAGATTTAAAAAAAGTGCTTCTGCTAGACAAAGGTACAAGTGCATTTAAGGCTGCGGTTTAAACGGCAATAAATAAAAATCATTGATCGTTTGTCCCTTGTTTTTACGTGGCGATTATCTCCAGACCGTCGTCGCGTGCTAGGGGACATTGCCGGGAATTGCCATTGAAGAATCAGGCATTTGTCGCAAGCGCTTCTCAATTGTCAACGATCTATGAATCCGGGCTAACGGGCGGCCGCGGCCGCGGCCGAGGGTACCGGGCCACGGGTGATCAAACCGTCGCATATGCATTAGCGACAGCAGCTCATAAATATAGCGAGTTTAATTCGTATTGTTTGTTGTAACAGGGAAGGAGAGCAACGGCGATCGCCTTGAAGGATCGCCGCGGGATCCGAATCCTTAGGGCGAGCGGGCGCTCTCCGGGTAGGAAGAGATGGGTAGGGAGATGTAGAGGGGGGGGGGGATCGAGGCCCGATAGATGTCGCCTTTAACAATGAAGCGAGACAGAGGAGCCGTAGATGTAAACGTTTTATTCCGTTGTACGTGGACTCGTGAAGGTTTTGCCGTAGGTTTTCGTACGAGGAGGGGAGATTAGCAAGTGAGTTTCTCGAAGGAAGTACAGTAGCAGCCTACGTCCGATTACGAACCATATGATGCACTGCTGAGTTTTGAACCCGTTGGCGAGATTGATGCGTCGTAGCGCGCAGCGGCCATAGTCGATCTCGATCGCTACTTAAAAAACAAAAACAAAAACAAACAAGCAAAAAAAAAAAAAAACAAAAAAAAATCCCTTTCGAAATCTGGAGAGGAGGGGTGGGGGGGATCAATTTTAATGTTTTAATGGGGTCCGAGGGCTCCGAGTCTCCAGTATCCTAGGGAGTTAGTTTTCTCTTCTATAATTGGCGAGAACATTGGACTCGACGAACATAAACATTACGAGGCGAGACTCGTCGGGATCGCACCGAGTCGCACCGAGTCATACGTAGTCTCGCACGTAGTCGCACGTAGTCGCACGTAGTCTCACGCAGTCGCGCGCGCGCGCACGCACGCACGCACGAACGCACAAACATCGCACAAACATCGCACACCCGCGTACACGCACACGCACGCGAGCCACAGCACAAACACTGCGCAACGACCCGGAATGTAGAAACTTTTCTCTCCTTTCTCTCTCTCTCTCTAGAACCTGGCACTAGTCCCGAGCTTTTCCCTGCTCTACCCTAACGTAAAAAAAAACTATTATTTATGTGGTGATCTAGTGGAGAAATTCAAGAACATTTGGTTGTTTGAAGTGTTTTTGAAAGCGTTTGTAATCCTTGCCTCTGTAAACGATTAACCGAGTACTCGTAGATGGAGGAGGACAAGGTAATTTTAGACAACGTTGTACTTAAAGTCGAAGTCACGCCGAAAGTCGAATCTAATAATACATCGGAGGTAGTGCGCTTAACGCCGACTGGAAAAATCAGTCATGCTAAGACACGGGTTTATACACAGCGATATCGCAAGGAATGGGAGCATATGACTGACTTCCAAGGTGACTATTTATTAATATTAATAAACATTTTGCATTCCTTCTCTTTCCCATTCCCATCATCTACTCATGGGACCACGATTATTCTGTACTAAATATCAATTTAATACATCTATCATCTGTAGATTGGTTGACATCCGTACCATACCAGGCAACACGAGCTTTTTGTAAATTCTGTCAAAGGAATTTGCATGCTCATCGACTATCTTTGCTAAAACACATGTGTACCTTAAAACACCAAAGAGCTGCCATTCAATACAACAAGGTACTGTGAGCCTTCATTTAAAACATATTATTACTCCATTGAATTTAATAAATATTCTGCTAACAGATACAAGCTGTCAGTGGTCAGCAGATAGAGGAAATTTCAAATGATATGAATTATGTTGTTGAAAGGTTAGAAGTAGATGATTATGAAAATACTAATTATGAAGATGCGACTTTTATACAAGAGGTGGAGGATGAGGTAGAGGAGGAAGATGATGTAATCATTGAGAATCATGCACAAGAAGAAATTATTGAGGAAACTGAGATCGAAGTAGAAAGTCCAATAAAAAAAATTCGACTGCAAAAGGTTTTAAATTATAGCATTTATTTATTTATTTATTTATTTATTTATTTTTTTTTTTTTTTTATTTGTAATGATTTTGTAATCTTGTTCGTAACAGGAAGATACTCAGGATACCTTGGCACAAGCTATGTCTCACGTACAATCCGATTACTTGACAGAAAGTAGTGAATCCATTGAATTACAAATGGTTGATGAATCCAATCAAGATAACGATGAAGAAGAAACAAAATACGAACTTCTCAAATATGAAAATTTACAAAATTCAAAGAATCAATTTGAAATACACAAGGACTTAACAATTGAAAATATCAAACATTCGGTAATTTTAATTACGTACTTGAAAAAATATAAAAAATTTTTTTTTTATTGAGGCTTTAAAATTATTTTTTTATTACTATTACTTTTTATCAAAATTTGACATAATATTCAAGATAATAAACTAATTTGTTATTAATTCGAATGGGGGAAAAAAAAAAAAAAAAAAAAAAAAATAGGAAGATGAAGTAGAGAACCCTTCGAATAGTAATGATGAAGAGATTAAAACTGCAATATCGTCATTGGATTCTAAAGATGCTGTGCTGTCTTCGGATAATTCAAAGAAAGTATATGTTTTTTCTTCAGGTGGTAAATCCTATACCTTAGTAAAAAGTAAGCTCCCACAACTTGTTTTGAATCAATTCAATAAAAACTTTACTTTATTAAAAACTGCGAAACGAGAGGTTAAAAATAATAAGGATGTAACAGCTGAAATGAATACTATTGAAGCAAGTACTAGTCAAGAATCTACAGATAAGGTATCGATTACTAAGTTAGTTTTATCAAAATCATTTGACCACTGGAATCTCATATTCTTTACTTTTGTTATACAGAATATTTTAACCGTAAGTCCCTCATTAATAACAACAAAGTCAGTTTTATTTAAAAAACCCATCGTCAGTACACACGTATTAGAAACAAGTAAAGGAGTACCTGTTTCAGGACTACAAGTCAGTCTTTATAAATTACAAGATGGTAGATGGACTTTTGTTCACGAAAGGTAATTAATGACTTACGGTTAATCAAAGTTTTAATCAATTTATTGGGAACTATTTCCTTTTTGGTTTCAGCATCACGACTGCAAATGGTAATTGCAATAACTTTTTTAATACAACTAAGGATAATGTTTCAACTGGACGTTATAAACTTCATTACGATGTAGAAAAATATTATTCAATGAGAAAAATATCGACCATTTATCCATTCATCGAAATTGTCTTCGATATTAAAGATCCCAACTCGTCTTATCATATTCCGCTTTTGCTGAGTCCGTATAGTTACAGTACATATAAAGATTCACGAAGATAAAGTCGGTAGTTATAATTATTTTAATGGAATGTGAAAAGGTTTTGGTATTTGTTCGCGTAAACGTTGTAATTCGTAATTCGTAGCCGTGCCCGCCACCACCCAACAACATTTACTAACCGTTTGGGAATCTACACATCTCAGAGAATCCCAATACTCGTCAATTCTAGCTGTAATCTATTATCCGTGTAATACTTCTACTGGCAGCTCTATTACATGTTTCCATCATTTCCTATCACGAGTCTCATCCTAAAGCTCTGTCGACTGCCGAGCAATGAATCCCAGTAAGCCTTACTCTTACGAGATCTTTCAGCACATAGACACGCGTGTACTTCCTTTCCTCTGTTCACTTCCGTGAGCAGCCCTGCGTTCCCCCACCTCACGTCATCGCTATCCTCTAGAGAATCCTCGAGATGCTTGAAGGTCGGTCTCCTCCTTCGAGCCCTCTAACGCCCACTACGTCCAATCACAGCCAACTTTCTGACTCGAGCTCTGCTTACATAGCAACGCCCCAAAGATCTATCCCGAATCATCTCCGTACTCCGTGATTTGTACTATTTTACAAGCGATCTCAGCTTTTACTCGGGCGCGCGCTAGCGATTTCTACAAGGTTGCGGGTAAATCGTTTCGTTGGTTCCGAACGGGTATTCGCTTTCTGCGTCTAAGGAAACTCGATTATCGTACTGACTCGAGTACTCTGCTGCCCCATTTCCCACCAGCTTATGATTCCCGGTCCCGGTGTAGCCAACTGCTCGCGAACTCGTCAATAACGTCAACTGATCTTTTTAGCGTATCCTTGGCGGAATCACGAGACGGTTGATCGATTAATTTTCAATTACCATAAGGAATACCAATTTCTGTCCGGCAGTCACTACAGTATTTCGATCCGAAGGATTAATGTACCTCTGACGGATCATTATCTAACTGTCATCATTGTATCATGCGTAACGGTAGAACATAATAATACCTATTATGCAAGGAGAAAATTTGGAACCTGGACGCGACCGACCCAACGATGTTTTACAAATTCTTTCTCCAGTTGCCACAGATCGTCCATCTATTATACGTAATTTCCTACAATCAGATATAAAAAAAATTCGAATTTTATATCACCGTTCGCTTTTTCGGACGCTACGGACAATCTCGCAGACACGTCTCGTTATTTTATATGAAGTTCTTGCCACATTGATAGATCGACGATTTTCGATGGCAACAAGTGTGCGGAGAACAAGGGAAGCGATTTTTATGGAAGATTTCTACTCTGAACTTTTGAAATAGTGCTCTCGGTCATTTTTATCGATACATACATATAATTAATTAACTTGTAAGGACTCAAAGATTTCCAAGGGATCTCGTTTTATCCTCTTTACCATCCCTTTCTTAATGGTTTCGTTAAAAAAAATTTAAATTTTCGAATTAAGTTACAATTATTCATTCGGATGTGATGGGAATCGAATTATAATTATATTTAATTAAATTATACGTATTACCGCATGAAAATCAGAAGCTCTAGTTTTCATCTCTTTTTAACTTTATATTTTAAAAGTAAGTTCCTTTATTTACAATAAGTTTTACGAAATTGAATATTAAACATTGAGGATATTCATTTACAGTTGGAGCTTATCATTTGTAATAATGCCGTTGCTCGTATTGCCGATATATTTCTTATTTTACGTATAAATATTTAGCTTAATGAAATATTAAATTTTATTATCATTAAATATTTCATTAACCTTTTAAGACCATTTATTTATGTTATTATTGATAATTAAATTTTAGATATATATATATATGTATATCTAATTTCATTTTTGTGCCTATCGATCTCTATTAATGATTCATGATTTAAAAGATTTTTGTTTAGTCAATTAAAATCAAACATAATCGCTATTTTAAAAAATGATTATTATAAATATTTAGGAATGAGTTAAATTTTTATCATCTTAAAGGACAAATTTTTATCTAAAATGAGTTTTCCAAATTTATATACAATATTTTCGAATACATAAGAATGATCGCATGAGCTTTTATAACAATAATAACGTTCGTTAAATTGTTTCCATCGATGTAGGAAAATCTTTAAAGCAAATACCGATTCACATTCCATTAAGTTATTTTATAAGAAATTAACATTGTATCACAAATAATGTACAAAATGTACAAAATGTTTAATATCAATATAATAGGCTTTGTTTCCAATGTTAGTAATAGTAAATTGATACATGTAATAATATTTTTATAATTGATGGCTTAGATTAAAAAAGAAAAGACTTTATAAAGATTATTGTAAATAAGTTAATTAGGTATTTTAAAAAAGAAAGAAAAAAAAAACTGTATAGTATTAAATGGAAAATGTATTCTTGTAATTTCGGCGGAGCTTCGTTTTTAACTAAACTTTTCATAAATTTGATATTCAAATTGGTTATGCAAGTTATATCTATATGTATTTTGTACATATAATTTATCTTGAAATTGTTAGTATACTATACTAATCTTTAAAAGTGTGATAAAGCATTCTAACCTAAAACGCCTGCCTATAAGACTTGAAAGTGTACGTATTGTGTAAATAATAAAAACAGAATATTTTCAATCTGTTAAATTTTAATTTTATCATGAGTTCGTCTAATTTTAAAATATCGACGCATGTGTTGGATACAAGTAAGGGGCTACCGGTCTCGGGCTTGAAAGTTCAACTCTTTATGTTCGACGATAAAAACGAATGGACACTTGTGAATGAAGGGTAACGAAATCCATTGCAATTTATTTGTAGTCAAGTCCATATCATTAATATATTATTATTATTAATCCTTTCGTATTTTAGGAGGACAATAAATAATGGTCGATATGAGCATTTTGTTGAGGATAAAACGGCTTTTGTTCCTCGTACATACAAATTACATTTCATAATTAAAGAGTATTATGATTTAATTAATACAAAAACGTTGTATCCGTTTATTGATATAAATTTTGAAATATCCGAGTCCGGGCACTATCACATACCATTGTTATTGAATCCATTTGGATATACAACTTATCGCGGATCTTAGCTTTTATAAACTTTAAATGACAAATTTGATATATTAATCATCAAGTTCATTTGAATATGTAAAGTTTGGGGATTTACTTGAATGTTTAAAATTTATAATAAACTTTGTTACTTGAAACGATAGTTTTTTCTTTTCTTTTTTTTTTCTTTTTTTTTCTTTTCTTTTCTTTCTTTCTTTCTTTAAATTTTCAGAAGGTTGACGGTGAGCGGACATTTGCCACAATAACACGTACATATTGTATGAGCGTATTTTACATTACTTTACGAAATATATTCATTTTCAAAATACGAACGATTTTTTTAGAGTCATATAGACGAAAAAATGCATTAGGATTACGTGTTAAGTACACAGGTAGGCATTATGACGATTGAAGTTGAAAGGTCAAGTAACGAATTTGGACATCGCTAATCTTATTTGTACTTAAAGGCATACACCGTTCGTACTTTTATTTTTAAATTAAAACTTATCTGGATCTCGATTTTACACTTCTTATCAGCCTATTTGTTCGTTCCGATTATCTATATTATGTAAATACAGCCTTACATATGCCCATATATAGCTTTGATATTACAAATACACACACGCACACACGCACACACACTCTCTCACAGAGATTTCAATGAAATGGAGCAGTTTAAAATAAATTAATGATCATATACGTTAAATTGAAATATATTTTTAATGTAAAAATTTAATACATCAAGATATAAATTTTGTAATATTGGATTTTATAAATTTAACTATGAGATATAAATTCTTGTAAATGAGCAAAAATACGAAATAAATGTCTTCTTATTCAGTATAATGTTCACAAGCATTTTATATAAAATATAAATATTATTATAAAATTATAGATTCTGTTTGATTTCTATATTATAATATGAATTCACTATTTTTTTTTAAATATCTTAAATTATTATTGTCGCCAATTATTTTTTTTTTTTTTTTTTTTTTTTTTTTTTTTTGTTAAATATAACACGTATTCGTACATTACTTATTATTTCATTATTACATTTACATTTTTATAGTTCAATAAAACTTACTTTACAAGTTATCTAAGAATCATAATAATATCTGGATCTTTAGTAAGAAGATGTAAGATTAACGAAAATTCTTTGTCGCTTCTGAATATTTAAATTTGTTGTAAGAAAGGGAGAAAACTTAATCAATTTAAAAATAAACTCTGAAAATAACGAAATATTATTACTTAAAATAATTAAATAATTATTATCACCAAGTAATATTTTAATTGAAAATATTACACTGATCAACGTAATTTTTCCTAAATATTTAATATTCTAATTATATTGAAATGTATCAATAGTATTTACTAAAGTAAAACATCAAGCTTATGACGATTATTTATTATTTAGAAACAAAGTATTTTGTTGATGTTTTTTTTAATAGTGACCTGCTACTTAATAATTAATGCGTGTTATCAAGAAACGATTATTGACCGTATTAAATGGTCCCATTATTTTCATTTATTCGTATCGTATAAAATAGATAATGAAGCAGGCACCTCGAAATGATTATGCATGCAGTTCACAGTTATAAAACAAATCAAATTTGTTATGTAAATATTTGAAAAATATTTACTGTATTCTGAAATAATATTTAAAATGAAATTCGTCGCAACTGTTTATGTCTTACGCATAATAAGGTAATAGCAGTAATAGTAGTAATAGTACTAGGAAAATTGTGTTCCTAGAGATTCAATAACAAGATGAACGTCTGAATTTTCAATTAACATTACGTATACGTTCGAGTAGCATTTTACTATAATTTTTAATACGAATCGACGTGGAGGGATGATTTAAAAAAAAAAAAAAAAAAAACAAACAAACAAAATGTCGTGGCGAGCAATCGGTTTGTTTAGGGATTGAAAGTTATGGGTCAAGTTATAGATCATTTTCACGAAGTGAGACAAATCGCATGTAATTTCAAATGTAATTCAACCCTCATGCATTCGGATTTAGAATTTATTAAAATCCACACTCGCACGCTTAAAAATAAATACCTCATATAAATAACTGTTACGTATGTATTTGGAAGATTTATTGACAACGAATTATTGACAGGTGCTTAGAATTTATACGGTCGGAGTTTGAATTTGAATTAAAGGCTGTAGATGAAATCAATATAAAGAAGCGAAGAATATGTTAGAGGCTCGAAATACTGTGCAAGTCAATATGTATTAGTTAACTGGGGGTAAGTACTTTCTATCTTCGTTTCCGGGTAGTCCTCCGGATCGTTGGTCGCCTTTAGGTTTACCAGTTCCTCCCAATGCTCCGCTCCCGGTTGAATCTTGGCCGGGGCCTCCTTTCCCGACGGGGCCAGTAACCGGTCCCGGTCCTCGTGTTCCCGGTTTCCCCGAGCCGGCGCCCGGAGTTCCGATGGAAAAGCTGGCGTGACTCCCGTTTTCGTCGGCCATGTATCTTTCACGCGAATATATAAACTCGGGTAAAGAAAGATATCGCCTCGAGAGTCGTATAAAGGGGTATAAAGGGATACGAAGGGACTCACTTGACAGAGACCGGTAGACCCTCGGGGCTTTCGTAGCCGTAATTCCCGACGACGACGCGCACCGACTCGCCGTTGACCTCCTTGAACGAGACCGACTCCTCCCTCTGGGCGTCCTCCAGCCGAACGGGCGAAGTCTGTCCGGGTTGTGCGGGCTGCGGTCCGGGCTGTGGCTTGCTCGAGCCCAGTTTACCGACATTGGCCGGGGTCTGGCCAGAGGACGGCGGCAGCAATGCCCTGCCTCCCGAGGCGCGGGCGAACGCCGGAGCCTTTTGTCCCGGAGACAGCTTGTCCGCGTCGGCGTTGGTCCAGAGGGCCGATAAGCAGACCATCTAACAACAGATTTCGTCATGAGTGCACGGCTCCTCGAGCTATCCCCGCTTTTAGGACGCGAGTAGCACGCGAGTAGGCCATACGAGACGATATGATGGACGATACGGATAACGAGGCCAAATCGATCCCTCTGCCGATCAGGCAGTGTAAAAGGTAAAAACAATATACTGGCACCGGAGTTATGAAAAACAAAAAAAAAAAACATTGTACTCGCGTGCCCAGGGGCTGATGGGTACCGTGATAGCGAAGAGCCGTCGTGGCCTTGGAGACGGTGCCATAGCGTGAAAAGCGGTCGCCCAAATGTATCCTTATAACTCGATAAGTAACGACTGCCCTATCTATCCTCTTTTCTTTCTAGAGGCTGATCTGGATTAGGCGGCACTTGACTCTCGCGTATTCTGATGCCGCGAGGTACGGCGCGGTTTCACCACCTGCAGCTCCGTGGAATGGCTCTTGGAAGCCGCTCAGCCATTGTATTTATAGGGACTGCTTCGTGAGACTCTCCGAGAGCGTAAGGGACATCTTTCTCTCGATAGCGATCGTCTCGCCTCCCCCCCCCGCTCCTCCAGCCCGTTCTTTCAACGCCCCGAACGCGAGTCTCCGGCTTCGGCTCCCGCTCACCGTGCCCGAGACTCCCGATACGATCTAGAGGCGCTGAGCGGGGCTAAATGTACCGGCGGGGTCTCTTCGCCGGGACATTCCGTTGTCGAATCACGATTTTCTTAACTTGACATGTCCATTGACGATCGACCTTTCTTCGATACTTACGTAATCCAGGCTTACGTAGAGAATACCCCCTTAGTGCACGGCGCTGCTGCTCCCCACCCCCCCCCGACTACTGTCTCTCTGCACTAAGTACCGCGAGAAGATCGGGATTCGGCTCATCTACCCAGTCGAAATCGGCAGCTTCCATCCATTTTTCGAGCGAGCAATTAATTACCTTTAATCGATATATTATCAACAACTCTCTCTCTCTCTCTCTCTCAGAGCCAAAGATTTTCGTCATTTTATCCAAAGGAGCTTCCAATGATCTAATTAATTATATTCCATTTCATACGTTATAGGCTTCTAAACGAGCCATCACGTTACGTTAACGTAATTGCAAAGCATCTTATCTTCTAATCGACTGTTTCCCGTACCGAATCAACAACTCGTGTCTCGAGTCGTCGAACTTGAGCTCAACTATCGCTATTATTGAGCCATTTTTTTCTCTCTTTCGTTTTGTTTTTAATCAATCCCAGTCGTGTACAATCCGCACATACCGTAAATACATTTTAATTAAAAAAAAATTAATATTTCATATGCTTTTTAGAGAGGGTTTCATTCATCTTACGAGTACATTAGTTTTGGCTTTAATTTTCAAACTTTGTAGACTCTGTAATAAATAAAGTCCCTACATGACTCACGGGTTTTAATGACACAACTTTACATTGCGTCTCGAGTTGAATCTTATTAAATTATATAAATTCTACACGAAGCTCGAATTAATTCCAATTTGTGAAGCAAGCTGTATTTATCTATCGCGTCGTGATAAATGGGCTTTCACGGCGCAGACAAATCAACATTTATATCGCAATGATCCTCCTCGCATTCTTAATTATTTTTAAATTAGCCTATCGATTATAATAATGATTGCAAGGAATAAATGGCAATGATCGACCTAGCTGAAAAAAACGTAGGTTAATAACGTTACTGGCATTAAAATAAAAGTCAATTGAGTCACACATTGTATACGGATTTCAAGGTAAGACAATAAATAGCTCGTACTTACCGGTCGCTTACAAGTCCGCGGTTGACTAGGGAACAATGTAGGTTAAGTCGATACAAAGTGTTATTTAGGTATTAATAAATCAGTTGGACGCATACCTAACCGTCGCGGGATGCGATATTAAATAGATATCGCATCGTAGTGGGCGAACGAGGCGAAATAACAATAAAATGTATTATCCAACGAAGTTATATTAATATCCAGCAGCTCTCGAGTGCGGCCCTCCTACCGCATCGGAGCTACGATAATTCCGATGAATTATCTCTATGAATGGATCGAGTCCCTCGGCTGGGAAGCTAGGATAGTAAAGCTCGTAGAAATCGAGCGTGCGCAATTAGCATAATTAACGGCATTATTCGCCAGAGTCCGGATAGGCTAAGGAGAAGGGACGGTGGCGGCGGTGGCGGTGGTGGTGGCGGCAATAGCAGCAGCAGCATCCACCGGAGTCTCTTGTAATCCAATAGCGGATGGGCTTCCAATCCCGTGGATTGGAAGTTTTTTTTTCCTTCGGCAGAGTCGGCAGAGTCAAACGATAACGTACGGATGGTCGAGATGCTTCGCGATCGTATCGAGCTCGATTGACTCCCCCCCCACCCCCCCCACACCAACCCCTAAGTGGCCGCGTACGCACGGGAGCGCAGATCCTAAAAGGCGGATTGATTATTTATGGCCGACGACAGGTGCTCGATGGTCCCTTCGAGGAAAACCGAGCCCACACATTCCTCCGTCGCAATCAATGCACACCTCGCGCCTCGAAAACTACCGCGGGAACTAGCCCCCCTCTCTACTCTTTGTTTCAGCTTAGTACCGCTGCGCCCTCCCTCAATTACCCGGCTCCCGGATCATTAATTGGCTTTTCACCTCCATTCTCGATTCGCCTCCATTCAAACTCCCATGGACTCTCTGTCAGAACAATGACTCAACGGCAATTCAGGCACAATTGCTCCCGCCTGTCGACCTTCGGACAAAGCCTCGCCAAATTATCCCCTACCCTGGCACCATTCCTTTATTATTATTATTTATTTAATTATTTATTTATTTACTTATTTATTTGTTTATTTGTTTATTTATTTGTTTATGTACTCGAATAATCACTGGCCTTCGACTGTGTATAATTGAATGTCTCGTCGACCGTTATCCAACGACTCCCAGCAGCACGAGTTCGGTCACAATATCTTTGGTTTTGTATAAACGACGTAGCCTCGAGCCCCGTGTATTAGTTATTAGCTATTTGGCCGATCGATAGCGCCCCTCGGCCTCTCTTGTCACGTTAGGTCGACGAACAGTCTTTCAACCGCTCTGGCACATTTATAACAATTTCTTAAAAAAAAAAAAAAAAAAAAACGCTCGGTCTCTCTGCTCGATCAAGATCAATAAGTCGAACAATGGAGGGCGGAAGCCTCCCCCGTGTCGATGATTTGGTAGTAGAGGCGCTATAGCCGCAGTAGGCTTATTCAAACCCTCCGTTGATCGATAATTCCTCATTTATTCTTTCGATACTTGACCCCCCACCCCCCCACCCGCCCCTACTTCCTTAAGAGAACGTGACTTTTCGGCAGATTGTCTTCCGAACAATCTCGCTATGGTTTTTTTTTCTTTCTTTTTTTTCTACGTTATTAATAAGCCACGAAGAGTCAATGCCGTAATATTTCTTGTGTACTTGTGATTTGCTTGTTGACGCTTCCGTTCATTCGGAGGGAAGAGCATGACAAGGACACAGAGGATGGCTCTAAATATCAATTTGATATTCCTGTGGACTAAAGGATTTCGATGGAATAAGAGTAAACAATTATTTTTTAACAAGACATTTAATATCCGTTTAATATCCGTAAGCTCAGCAGATTCAACAGCTGCGCGGGACAGGCGTTACAATTTAGAGTTTTTCTCTTCTTCTTCTTCTTCTTCTTCTTCTTCCTCATCTTCTTCCTCATCTTCTTCTTCTTCTTCTTTATGCTTATTTTGTTTACATCAGCAGTTTTCATGCGAGCGTGATAACGTTTGCGGGAACTTATAAATCTAAAATAGTAAAGGGGCACGAGGCCCATTCTTCATAGGTTCGCCCCATTTCGCCATCCGTTGAACAGTAAATTCACATGTCCCACGCATTTTCCGTCTCCCTAAAAATCGTACAGGTGTAAGAGCGCGCGCGCGCGCGCGCGCCCACCCGTGCATGTGTATGTTGTACGCGCATGAGCCGGGCTCGTAATCGTCGGCAACTACTAAGGTTCGGCAAAAAGATAGAAGAGGTAGCAGTAGCGACAGGCGTGCAATCATCGTCATTAAAATTTTAAGTAATTTATCATTATTATCATTGTAAAAAATCTTTGATTTGACACTGCTCGCTAAAAGAAAAAAAAGGGATCATCGTCCTCAACTGACAGTCGCCGATGCCCTTAAGGGCGCCCGCGTTCCCGGCCTTTGTCTACGGATCGGCGCCATACCACCCACGCTCGTGCATAGGCTCGGCTCCGCTAAATCACTCAATTCAATGTACAGTTTTCATTTTGTTCTTACAATAAGCGACAATAAATCGACAAAATTATCCTCGGCATAGACAAAATGCTAAAAAGTCCTGCTGCTAAGATTCATCGAACGAGCAGTTGTACCTGGGACTTGTACAGTACCATGTACGACCATGTACGGCGGCAACGTGCGAGCAATATCTCGAAACGAAGGATTGATTTTCGGCCAATTGAACATCATCGTCATCCTTATTCATTACCGCTATCCTAGCGTTTATCCATACACGCACACACCCACCCACTCACCCACGCACGCACAGTCACATATATATATATACATATCGCTATCGTTTATCGTTATCATCATTATTAATAATTATATATTTAGTTATTCATTTCATTATTATTTATTTATTTATTTATTTATTTATTTATTTATCATATAATATAATTATCTTCTTCTTTTTTTTGTATCATTATCATTATTATCATTATCATCGTTATAATTAATTACTTTATTTATTGTAACTATCAATATTATTATTTGAATACTAACAACAATAATAATAATAATAATAATAATAATAATAATTGTTATTGTTATTATTATTGTTATTATTATTATTATTATTTATATTCATTTCATTGCAGCTCTTTAATGAATTTTATGTATAAGGAATTTTATCGACGCTTCGCAAATGAAGTTGCAGCGGCGAAAGGTGACGGTTGATCAACCTAAAAAGCTCTGATCGCTCTGAGCTTGTGATTGAGAATATAGCTCCGATATAGCTTAAATAGAGGGATCTCTATGTATGTACACGTTACACATGGAGGCCAATACATGTGCTGCTGATGACAGGCTGCGTACACGTAGCGCTTAGACAGTATTGAAGAAGGGACAACGAGGGCTATGCGGGGGGGGGGGGGGGAAGGCAGGTGTTATTAAAATAAGCTCGGTGATGAGGTTCGACGAATAATAAGTAGATACGTTAAAAACACTTGATACGAATGACGCGCACAAAGTTTATACAGACATGGCGAGTTATTGGATTGTTAATCGAGTTAATTGAAAGCGGAGGTTCGCTCGATTGCCCATTAACTTGCTATGGAATCTCGAGTAATTGAAAAACTTGTAGTGTAGTGTTGTGGGCGTGGACGTTGATTAGGGATCCAGCAGTTCAAGATCTTCAAGCACAAGGAAGTAAAGAGTGGGATCGCGGATAAAAGTGGCGGCTTTCTCGGGAGGGGCGCCAAAGAAATTGAAGGGAAGGGGTTATTGGGGCGTTTGTTCTGGCTGGCAGGTTCCGCAAAAAGAAAAAGCTTGCGTCTAGCCTGGACCTGGGATAGTCGTAATAACGAGAGGACAGCTGAGCTTGCGAGCTGAGCTTGCGACCTTCAGCTGCAGCACACGCGGTATATACTCTTCTCTTATATTATCGTGATTCGTGTATTCGTGGATTTAACGGATCTCGCAGTGGTTTTCGTACATCGCGAATTAGAGCTGAGCTGACAAATGTACCGAAGCTGAATTTAAGCATAGCCAAGACGCGAAATCAAGAGTGAATTTAGGGTGAATTTGGGATCGACACGAGTCCGCTCGTTCCGCTTCGCGCGCTTTCTTTCTCTTTTATTTATTTATTTATTTATTTATTTATTTTTTTATATTCTTCCCCTCCCCCCCCAATCATAGTCTTACATAAAAGTAAACTCTTTGTCGTATAATAATCGCGCAATTACGCACAATTAATATCGTAATATTTCATTACTATTTACAGGAGCCATTCTCGTTCGATAAAATAATTCACAGAGGAATAAAGCGCGAGAGTCGTAATGGAGCGGGGGGGGGAGAGGGCGGTATGGAGTCGTAAAGTAATGTTCCAGTGGAGGAGTGCGGGCCTGGGTTCGTCAGAATGCTTCGCAACACAAACTACCGGATTTTTTTCATTGATTTCATTACTTTTTTTTTTGTTTTTTGTTTTTGGTTTTTTGTTTTGTTTTGTTTTGTTTTGTTTTGTTGCGAAAGAGAGGCTATTAGTACGTGTGACGAAAGTTACGGAACGGGATCGGGAGCGGGATGAGGAGGGGTAGGAGTGATAAGAAGGGAGGAGCTCAAGGTGCGCCGTAAACGTTATTTCTCTTATTCCTGGCGATCGGTTGGCTCCATCGGCTTTAGCAACCGCAATAATTAAAGCGCTCAAGCCAATAAAAGAGAGCTACTTTACGGATAATCATCTGTTGTGCCTCTGTATCTACAATATATATTTCGCATAAGCTACTCGATCTTTCGTGGCCGCAGTCGTCCTGTTGCCTCGTCCTTACTACGTGAACGCACAACGTCCGCGGCGGTGCGAAGACATAAAGACGTTAAGAGGAACCGAGGATGGGGGGGGGAGGGATGGATGGTGTGTAACGTCTCCCCCGAGCCGGTGCGTTACTCTTGGTTAACTGTGTACACAGCCGAGCCGCGAACACCCTCGCGGAAGACGAGGCGACGCTGAGGCGACGAGAGCCCCCTCTTCCATGCGTCGGGAGGCTCCTCCCCAGAAGCTTCCGGTCGGCGTGGCCTCCCAGACCGTGCGCCGACCTTACTGGAGTACGCAGCATTTGCACTTGGGCTTTTTCTTGAGGGTGACGTGCTCCACCTGCGAGGCGTCGCCCGGACCCTGCGCGGTCACTCTGCTCACCTCGACCGTCGCCGCGTTCTGAAAAAGGCCCGACGATTATTAACATCAAGTCATCGAGCTCGTGGATTAGAGTTAGATTAGAGCGCCCTAACAGGCACGCGCCACCTACCTTCTCGTTAACGGGCTGCTGCTGGTTATTCGAGGGCTTGTTCGGCGTGCTGTGGGCGTTGCCGTTACCCTGGTTCAGCCGGGGCGTGCCGGCCGAGTGCAGGCTCGTCGTGTCCAGGAGCGGACTCGAGCTCGAGACCTGATCCACGGACTTCCTTTCGCAGCTCGGCACCAGCGCCGGCCCATTCTGTCCGGGTGTCGGGGTTATCGGCTTCCCGCCCTTTATCAGCTCCACGATCTCGTCGGCTTCTCGCGACAGATCGCCGTCTGGCCTGAACGGGTTGTCCCAACCGCTGTCCGTACTGGAAAACCAAAATACCAAAATACCCTTAGCAATAACTCTTCCACACAACTACTTTATTAATATTTAACAAGTCTTTATCAACTAATAAGTAATTCAATTATTCACATTTATGTGTAATTTATGTGTAATTTATATGGAAGTAAGCCCATGTATATGTATTTGAAAATGTCCGCATGCCCGTATACGTGTACGTACGGGCGTACGTTACGTACGTCTGTTGCGTCGGATACAGGCACAACAGGAAGGTAAACGTAAAATTTCAAATAAATATCGTTATTAATGTGCATTAGGCTCTTCTGGCGGTGTAATTGACACTTCAAAATACTCAGGTATTGATACGAGTAATTTTCCATTCATATTTTTTAAAGGCTTGTATTATCATTATTATTATTATTATTATTATTATTATTGAATAACGAGTTATAAGAATGTGGATAGGTGCAATTTGACAAATAGGGATGAGGCCAATGCATCTGAGATGTCGAAAATCTGAATTATTATGATTAAAATTAATCGGTGACATTTATCGGAGCCATTTATTGGCTGTAAATACAAGCTTGTGCACTGTTTAATTTGTTAAAATCTGCCATTACTTTAAATTAAAAGAAGAATCAGCAGAATCAGAAGAATAAGAAGAATAAGAAGAGGGAGAAGAAGAGGAAGAAGAAATAAACAATTACCGATGAATGAGGTAAAAGTAAGTCGTTAGCGGTAAAAAAAATATATCGAGTTGGCGCGAATGAGTAAATCTGGCATTTACAATGCGAGAGGTTAATTTATCGGATAAGGAATTCAAGGCTCTTGAGAGAATAATATAGAGAAGCAATGGTTCGGAAAGGGAAATCTTTTCAGGCGGGCTCATCCAGCGCGTGTCCATCGGCAGCGCAATGAATACGACATGGTTAACACGGAATGAGCCGATCTGTCGGACGATTAGCTTCGGGCCCTCCCTCCCACTCCCTCCCACTCCCCTTCTACGACACTGACTTATAAGACTGACATTGGATTTCTCTCACTTTAATTAGCGCGTATAATGCAATAAAGATTATCGGGGCGATAAGTCCGTTCCGATTGCGTTCCGACGAGCCGCTGACTCCCCGTCACCCCCAGCCCACCTTCTCTTGAATAATAATAATTATAATAACAATAATAAGGATAGGGCAGGGTATCCCTGCAGGCTATCTCCGTGGGATGCATGCCGACGATGACGAGGCTGAGGTGATGCCAAAGTTGATGAGCGGGCCCGACGGAGCAATTGGTATTAGCGATCGTTCGATTTTGGCTGGCCCGCGACAATTATCCGAGCCGATCTCAATTGAGACGCGCGCCGAGATCGGGGGGGAGGCGCGGATTTACCACGACCACGAGATTCGTTACGCGAAGCCCGCGCTTCGGGTCGTGGCGCATCCTCTGCAGCGGACTATTTAATAATAATGTGCGCGGATCGGGGAGCGCGCGCTCGCTCGCTCGCTCATCGGCTCTCTTCGTCATTCGGACCTTGTACGCATTCTTTCACCTCTCCCCCGCTCTCTCTCTCTCTCTCACACACACACACACCCTCTCTCTCAGTCTCGCGCGCTGTCTCGTTACCTTTGTTCTCGTTTTTTTGCTCGACTGCGACGTCGAACCTTTATTGAGCAACAGCCGTTGATGAATCAGAGTCCCTTCCTGGCCGTTTACAGGGGTGGGGGGGGGGGGACGAGGGAGCGCGAGGGTACCCGGGAACGAAGGAGGTCGTTAGCCGGGCTCGGAAATGGCGAATCGAGCGAGAGTTTCGATATCCGGAAAGCGGCGCCCGGAGGAAATGGGCGAAGGGGCGGGATTGCGACCGGTCGGTCATTTCGTGACGGCCGAATGACAAGTTGAGTAGCTTCGATTTAGAAAATGTCGAGGAAGCGGCGTCGCGCCGGGGCTCTGGCGTCCGGCCAACCGAACCAATAGCTCTAATGGCCCGTTAAGGACGGAGGCGTAATCAGCGCCGAGAGGCTACGTGGATGTAGCCAGTGCCCAGCAGATCGAGATGTAGATTGGACGGGTATTGCGACCGACGACCGGTCAGAGTATCATCATCGAGCCAAGGCCAATGCTGCCGTGCAACGTAGTGAGGCTCGCGCGCGAACAGTACCGGGCTGTGAGGTTGTTGTTGGGGGTGTGGAGGGGCGGCGGCGGTAGCGGCGAGGTCGGGAAAGGGGACTATTTATTTATTAATAGAGAGGAGGGCGCGGAGTCGTGCGTAGTCGTGCGTAGTCGTGCGGGGGCGATCGGGGCGATTAGCGAGGGAGGAGCGGACGAGGCCGTCGAGCCGAGGGACCGCCGATTTCCGGGGAAGGCCCGGGGGTCTCTAACGTGCAGCCGGCGTCCTCGAGTCGCCGGAATTCTCAGACGGGACGGATCCCTTGCGCGAGAGCTTCTAAAAACAGAAGTGGGAATCACATTGTCAAAACATTAGGAGGCCATCGGCCGGAACGCGGGGGGGGGAGTAAGGCCAACCGGTTTTTATCGCCGCGCCAGCTCGTTCGCGCACACACACACACAACACACAAACACATCGTCCTGCCTCCAGCGACAGCCAATAAGAGCTTTAAAAATAGAGGCTCGACTCAGGCTTTTCACTGGTACGCGAACGTACCCGTGAACACGGGCGTTGTTAGTCTAGCACCGCTGGATAATGCTGCATTGTAACGAGTACAGTCAGTCGGTCGTACATACGTAAGCCATACACACGTAAGCATAGATAATACGTAAGCGACTAACGGAGCTCGCATTCCTAGTCGGCAACGTTTTCCCGAGACCATTTCCCCCGCACCGCTAGACTTCTTCGTTTCCTCTATACCCTGTTTGTTTGTTTCTTTTTTCTTTCTTTCTTTCTTTCTTTCTTTCTGTCATTTATTTTTTATTCATCCACTTGGGCTCGAGGTGGACATTTTTAAAATTACCAGCCCCGGACGTCGCGGGCGTCCCACCGGAGCCGTAAAAACCATCGTCCGCCGATGTGTAATCGATATACTCGGTAAATCGAGCCGGTAGCACTTCCTTTCCAGCATTAGCTCTGCCTCTAAATAGAGAGGCTCGAGGTCTTACGGATCATGGGTACAGTCCGTTTAACGGCCCCACCCCCGTAGGCGTCATCCTCCGAGTGACGAAGCCGATGGACGCTTAGCTAGGGGCACCGTTAAATTTAGGACAGGAGGCAATAGCCCCGGTCCTAGACCAGTTAGGGACGGGAACTTGGTCGGGGACGGGGAACGGGAACCGGGGACGGGGGCGGGGACGGTACGTGATGGAATTGGGAGCATCGTACCAATGCTCTGACCCCCGGCAAGAAGCTCCGATCTTCTATTCTAGTTAAAAGTATCGCCACCTACGTATCGGAGTACTTGTCGTATTTATTCCAGCGGGTCGATAAAATGCGACTGGGAACACCGGCCGCGGGTTCAACGTAACCCGAATCTTGCAGCTATTACCTACGTGAAAGTCCGCCCATACTCTGCCCAGTCCTCTGCCTCCTCAACCCTCCTTAACTTTTATCAAATCCATTTAGCTTTACAAAACACGAGCTTCCTGCTACATTTTATCCGTTCATATTGTACGAAAAGCTTCATGCGTTTAAAAATATTACGCAGTCGCGGCATTTATCAGCTTCTAATTAAAACTCGTAACGTTGTATACTATAAACAGGCCGCTTCGGACAACGTAAATCACATTCCCATGCGCTTAAAGTCCACTTAATTAGCCTAACTTAAATGGTTTTCATACAATTTGTCAAATGTGCGAATCTACCTTCGTTTGTAATTTCTTTAGTTCAATTTATTTGGCTTTTCAAACTATCGCTGCTCCATTACTAAAACAAGTATTTATCTACCAGCAGTACTGTTTATTATTGCATTATTGCACAAATATTTACAGATCTCTCTTTGTAAACGGCTGACAAAATTACACGCGAACAAGCGATTTCCGCGCACAATTAGTTTTTATCTAAAGAAATTCGAGCAAAAAAAAAAAAAAAAAAAAAATTTATAAAACATACTTTTGTAAATTAATATCAAATTACTTAAAAGCTGTCTTATCGTCAGCTTTAATCCCGATACAAGAGACATAACTTCGGCTTTGACATGTTTATTCGTATAAACGTGTTCCAACTAGTAAATATCCATTGTATTGCTTGTTAATATTAAAAACAAAAACAATAAAGCAAATGAAGAAATGTACGTGAAAAAGTGCATTCTGTCGAACCGAATCACCTAATCGAATAAATAATATTTTCACCCAAAGTTGTAAATGAAATTGTTAATATTGCTCATTATCGAACAATTTATTGGTTAATGTT
This sequence comes from Ceratosolen fusciceps, assembly GCA_018883505.1. Lineage (NCBI taxonomy): Eukaryota > Metazoa > Arthropoda > Insecta > Hymenoptera > Agaonidae > Ceratosolen > Ceratosolen fusciceps. The sequence continues at coordinate 223,886 of RCIC01000017.1, forward strand.
AACGCCACGATGGCGAATGATCATGCAGGCTGCTTAAAGTTCCTTTTCGTTCAAAATGACATGCCAGCTAAACAGCTTCATATTTGTACAAATACAAGTATACAATTATTATTCTTTGAAAAATATATTAGACTTCATTAGCTTAATTGTTTAGAGTCTCTAGCGTTTGAAGCTCAAGCATTTATTTATTTTTTTTGCAAATACAATTATTTAATGAACATAATTTATAAAATATTTGTTGAAATAACAAGCTATTTAAACGATGTATTGCAACTACTCTCATTACGTATATATACATATAAATAGAATTACGTTCGTTTGTAGAAATTTATTTAATTAGTTATTTACATCCAAGACAAAATATATAAATACGTGTCGTTTCAATTAATAATTGCAGGTATTTATTGGGCAATAGGAGGACGCGCTGTAATCACTTGCCAATTTATTTCTTAATTTATGCCCCGATAAGGTAAATCTTATTAAAATGAACGTTGCGAGGTCGATTAAGGAAAAATCGTCGTATTATTTGTATAATTCTCAATCGTTTGTAAAGTCAAATCAAATAAAGTCGACCAATTATCGACATTTTTTTTTTCTTCGCTCGTAAACAAGGAGACAGAAAAACTACGACGACAAAAGCAACGGGTAAAAAAACGTAAGACGTAGAAGAAAAGTCTTCGTAGAAACGAAGACGCAGACATTAGAGGACCGAGGACGTTAAAGTAGATAAAGTAGAGGACGTAAATAAACACAGGTATGGGAGAAAATGATGAAATAAAAAGGGCGGCACGTTATTTGTGAAAAAAAAAAAAGAAGAGCGAATCTCTGCCGCAAAGAGCTTTTTCGTGATTGTCAATGTTGTCGATTGGATTAGTAATTGATAGTAAATAATGCCACGGGGGATAAGAATGGCGGGGGATAGTATTACCGGCAGGTCAATCCAGTCATTTTGAAGCAAGTCAAATAGAATCGAAAAGATAAGTCGATTAAACGATGAAAAGGGTTATTGGGGAATTTTTTTTGTGCTTGTGCGTGAGTGCGGATCGAGGGGAGTACAATGAGGTCAGATTGTCTTGACGAGCCCGAAGGGCGCAAGTGTATGGGCGCGTCTGCGTGGACGTGTGCGTGAACATGTGCTTGGGTGGTAAAGTGGTATTGGTGACCCGGTAGTCGGATGCTTCGTAAGCACGCATTTCTTATTACATGCCATCCTTGGGCGGGATGTCTGTGTGGGTGGGTGGGTTGGTGGGTGGGTGGGTGGAGGAGGAGGGGGGTCGGCTCGTGGTTAATTAAGAGTTATGCGGTGATTAGATTAGCTGGCTACTAGAATCAGGAGAGGGCGTGATGCGGGATGAGAGAGGGGGGCGGAGCGGGGCGGGGAGGCTATTGGGGTAAGGAGATTGGCGTTAAGCAGAGACGAAGCTCGCTGTGGAGATGGCACTGATATTTTTGGCGGCTAGACCGCGCTCGCTCGCTCGCTCGCTCGCCCGCTCGCTTTAAACGAGGCACGTGCAAGCTCGCCGCGAGGAGGAATGTTCGAGGAGATAACGGCCAAGCCAGGGGACGCATATACCTCGTGTTAACTTCTCCTTCTCCATCTTTGGGTACTTTGATCACGTAATAAACGTGACCGCCATGAGTCGTCGTCATCGTTCGAGGCGGTGGCTCTCCTCCTCTCTTGGCTGCCGGTGCTCCAGCCGAGCTCTACCGGTCGCACATCACCGAGCTCCGCGCACTGGCACTTTACTGGTCACGCGCGCCCGCTCCCGGCCTCGTCGACCTTACTCGTCGATGATCGCTGCCCCGCCTCCGCGCTCCGCTTATTAGACACCCGCTGTCACCGCCACCTCCACATCCACCGTCACCGTCACCGTCACCGTCACCGTCGTCGTTGTCGTTGTCGTCGTCGTCGTCGTCGTCGTCGTCACCGTCGTCGTCTTCGTCGTCCTCGTCCTCGTCGAGGAGTCGAGGAGTCGAGGAGTCGGCCGATTCCGCACACTCGCTGCGTACAACTACTACTAGCAGCGACCGCGGCTCATCCTCCTTCCACGTGGTTATTTCGGGCGATGGAACTCTTTTTCCGGCTTTCTGTCCCCTCTGCTCGGCCCGCGACCGACCCCTCGCCCGCCCCTCCCTTCAACGCCTTCCCTACCTCTCCGGCAGGCACCGAGCGTCGCAGCTGCTTCCACCTCCTGCACCTCCTCCACCTCCAACTCCACCTCCACCAACACCACCACCACCACCACCACCACCACCACGACCACCACCACCTCCTTCTCCTCCTCCTCCTCCTCCTCCTTCTCCGCTCGCAACGTTCCTCCTACGCTTTAGCGCTGAAAAACAATTTTTACTCACATAGATCGCTTCCTCGCCTAATCGAACCGGTGGCACCCGCTAGCCGACCGCCTCGACCGCCACAGCTGATCCGATGGGCGTTACTCGAGGTACACCCCATCCCCTCCCCGCCCCTCCCCATCGCCACGAGCAGCCAAGACGCGACACTTCGTTCCGCGAGTTCGGTTATTGCAAAGCCCAGCTGACCGGGGGGCCCCATGGCCTCCAAAAACCCTCCTGCTCTCCTCCGCCAAGTGCGAGGAACGATCGATCGCCAGTGACGAGAAAGTGTCCGATTTCCACCCGCTTCTCTTAAGTTAGGGTGTCGATCCGCGGACTTATCGTATAGCCCGGATCGCTGCTGCCCCCGCCGTCCCCCGTCGCTCCAAGACAATCCGCTCTTTCTCTCCCATGTCCACGGAAATGTAATAAACGTCGATAGATCGTCGATATTGTCGAAAGCCGTGGAAAACATGAAAGACGCTACGAGAATAACGACACGGCCATACGTAATTGCAAATTACACGTCGCTACGAGGCAGGGAAGACAATGGGTACACTGATGACGGAAACGCGGTGGCGGAAAAATATTTAGCGTCAACACTTGATCGGATTGGCATGAATCAAAACGCTCGCGATACAATCCGCAATAACAATACGCGAATGCAAAATAGAGCATCTGCGAGCTTTAGCAGCCGGCCCTCCTTCCGCTGTCGGACTGCCGGAGCTTTTGACGTTCGAAGCTGGGCTCGAGGAGCCGCTCCTCCACGCAAATGATCCGCGCCCCGCCCTCCCTAATACAACTATATAAAGGGCAACTATTTCCGGACAATAACGAATAACGAATAACGAATAACGAATAACGAATAACGAGAATAACAAGAATAAACGGTGATCGCTCAAAAGCCTCCGATGATTCGCATTTTACCTTGACGATATTCGTATTGGCTTTAACTATTAGCTCGTTTTATGATTTTAAAATTTACCGCTTAGCGTACCCGTTCAAGAGAAATCAATAGAGACCGCCGACAGAAGTCATTTACAAAATACGTCAATATTAGTGCCTCTGAATCCCTATCGATCACCCCCCCCCACCCCACCCCACTCCACTCCACTCCACTCCACTCCGCTCCACGCCGCTCCACTCGTCCCCTACGAATCAGTCTATTTCTATAGTCGGTCAATCCGGCCTACGTCGATTAGTCTGCGAACGCATAAGCGAAAAGAAGCTTTAACGTCCACAGCCATTATTTCATTCGTTTCGTTTGATCCGCGAATAAACGGATCTTGTACTCACGCCCTCAATGCTTTCGCGGTCATAAGCTTCCGCGCGCTTCATGCAACGCACGCTTCTCCGTATTATTTGTTTTAATTTTTTTTTTGTTTTTTTTTTGTTTTTTGAACTCGTAGACGTACCGCTTGATAATGCCGAGCTTCGTTCCATGCGCGATTACGTGACCACGTGAGCTGAGAATTTTGAAATAACGATCCCAATAATGATGATGCGTAATTCTTTAGTTGCATAAGTTATTTAAAATGCACGAATCGCCACGAAATTGGAATAGACTCTCGACGGCTTGAGCGAAAACGTGCGGAGTTACGGCATAAACGCTATATAGAGTGAAGCGAAAATTAAAAAAAATAATAAAACAAGACATTGAATTTACGTAAGAGCTCGTAAGGAAGTGGCGACGTAAAGCCAAATAACGTAAAAACAGCTGATCTAAAGCCGGGAGCAACGTGTCTGCTATATTAGTATTGTCAATAATGGCAATTGATTGACGACGAACGAGAAGAGGCTTTGGCAACGTTTCCTCATATTTCAGGCTGAAAAGCCTTTGTTTATAATAAATAGGGAATGGGAAGGCCGAGATGGTTTGGGCGCCAAGTCGTAAGAATATGTAAAGCAGACGGCGACGGTGGACTTCCCTTTGAAAATCCAGTCGGATCGACAAGATAAGAGACAATCCCTTCCCGTCTGCTGCACATTCCAATATCAGAAGAGAGGCATATTAGCAGCAGCAGGGGCATGAGCGGGGCGCGGAAAGCTACGTATTATTATTTGTCGTTACTCCCCGTCTGAATGTCTGAAAAAAATTGTCGAGACCCCACCCCCCCGCCCCTTCTCCCGGCCCGTTTTCCCAACTTCGGGGCGAACGAACTCGCGGAACGGCCTCGAGGCCACCAGGATACCAATTTCTCCTCCCTTTACTCCTCCAGATGTGCTCGTCCATCTAGAATCTAACCAACGGCTTCCATTGGACGGACTGTCGACGTTAATAGGCAGAACAAGAGCCGCTCTTCTGAATATCGCAAGAAGCGCTTACGTCATGTCGCCCGGACACTCGTTAAATACCTCCAGCAGAACGGAGCGGGAATGTTTGTCTACTGGTTGGTCACCTTCGCACCGACGCCATTTCCACGGACGTTTCACCGTACTTTCGCTCTCCTCGAATAATACGTATGCGAATACGTAGGAGGGCATATAGGGTATCGATCGAGGAGATCGATCGAGCTGACGGGGGAAAGCAACGAATGGATCAGTCCAAGGCTATGTATTATTATTATTATTATTATTATTGTATTCCCTTGTCATTCATTAGCGGATTGAACCGTTTAATTGCCGATGAAGCTGCTTTTACAAAACCACGTCGTATTTATACCGCCCGTTATATTTATACTTTCCGTGAGGCTAATGCGTAAAACTATAGGAGCGCAGCTTTCATTCCGGATTCGTTATTCCCATTGCCCGAGGCTCTTTCTCATTGTCAGACGGGAGCTGAATGTTAACGAGGCGAGCCGCCGCAGAGGGGTAGGTAGAGGGGGTCGCGGAGGGGGGTCGCGGAGGGGAGGAGGGAAAGACGCAAAAATAGAGGGAGGAGCGATCTTTCGTTCGACATAGGCTACGTACGCGTTGATACACGGACGTACATACGAGCGCTGGATGCGGACGTTGGGGCAGGTTAGTCCTTTACTACTAAATCTAGGTCACGGCTACCGCTGTATTTGCGTATTTACGCGTACGCGTGTCCTCGAGGAGGTCTTCGTTGGCTTTAACATCGCTGGAATCACGGAAAATGTCACTTTCTCTATAATCATAGCGATCTATAATGAAACGTATAGTACGTAGTCGTGGTATTTACCCCCGATGGTTTTTACATCCGAATTTCAGGCATGAAATACACGTACGAAATAATATTTACAATATTTATTAAGGCCGTAAGCTGTCAAGATCGCAAGGTCTAGTATAGATAAATTTTATACGGCGGACGTCTGCCGCGCCGGAGCATTGGGGACAAAACGAAGCTCGCAAAGCCAATGTCGAGGAGTTCCCGAGTCGGTTAAATAACTCAAAGAGAGCAAAACAAAGTGAATTATAGAACTAGACGTGATTGGTGGGTGGGGGGACGGAGGGAGGGCGCGTGCGAGTCAGCGAGCGAAGGGCATTGGGTAGGTTGAATTGACAGGGCTCGTGGGTACGTTAAGCCAAATTAACCTCGTTACACGGAGCGAAGCAACGGACGTGCTCGGAGAGTCGCTGACGCTACGGTTAAAAAATAAATTAGCTCTCTCTCTCTCTCTCTCTCTATCTCGGCCCTCCCCTCGCCCCGCTATCTGTCCACATCGAGTACATAGACGGCTACATAGGAAATAAGGCGCGCAGCCGCTTATTACCCGGGAATAAGAAGAATTCGCGTCCTTTGAGTGACGCTAAATCGAATTACGCCAGGGAATGATACTGCCCTGGCGGGGTTATTGGGGGGAGGGGGGGAATGAATCAGTAGCGAGAGACTAGTGAGCCCGAGTACAGGCGAGTCTGACTCTGATATCGAGAGCCAAATATCGGGATAGCCAAATCGACCAAATGGATCCGCGATCGCGTAATAAGCGATAGAAAGCCGCGGAGAGAAATGCTTTGGATTGCGACGATTGGGAGAAGACGGGAGACAACGATGAAAACGGGTATCGATTCTAGACCTAGACGAAGAGTTCTCACCGATGAGCAGGAGAAGGAGGAGGAGGAGGAGGAGGAGGAGGAGGCAGAGGAGTAATGCCGCTCCGGAAGAGCGGATCTTATTGACGTTGGTATTAGTCATTGTATAGGAAGCTCTCGGACGACTATTAGAGTGAGACATGACGGAGCCGAGCGTACCTGCGGGTCGCTTCCCTTACCCGACCGACGAGATCCGTAAAAGCTGCACTTGGCGATGACTCGAAGCTTTACGAAGCTTTTCTAAAATCACTGCTCCGGCCACGTTTATCGTCGCTCGTCCTCACCAACCCGGCTCGACGACCGACCAACTCTACTACTCACCAGTTAAATGACTCCCGAGGAAACGGTGGCGTAAAAGGCGGGTCGACCACCTCTCAGGGTAGTTGCTCGGTACGGTACGCCCGGAAGCCCTCGCAGCGAGCCGAGGTACCTCCCGAGCTAGCTCTCGACGGCGTCCAGTCCCGTCGAGAGGGTACCGCTTACGCAAGCGCGACCGGCGCCTCCCGGAAGAGAATCGCGGGGCTTATGTCCTGCGCGATGACCCCGGCCGCCAAGTGGGTCATCCTCGGCGATGTCTCGCCGCGGTCTCTCGGTGTCCTGTGTCGAGGTCGGTGCGCGGCCGACGGTGTGACGACTGCTACGGCGGCGACGCGGGGCTCCGCCGCTCTCGGCCGCGCGGCGCCTCCGTCGTTCGCCCACGCCATATATATCCCGACGCCCTCCATATCGATCCGACGTCCAGTCGGCGGGCCTGCATACGCTGCTGCTCCACCCCCGCCCCGGCCCCGACCCCTCTCACCGAGCCCCCTCTTTACCGTATCGCCACGCGAACCCCGTCAACGGCGTCGCGACGCCTCCGTCGCCGCTCCCTACGGCGTACCTTCATCCCGGAGCCCTCGGATCCCCGGATCCTCTTAGCCGCCCCCCCCCCAGCCACCCCACACAACGCCAAAGCCGCTGCTCTTTTCTGGCCAGCCCCCACCCCCCGTGCACGTTTTCTCCCGCACCGACCGAGAGGAATACAATTATTTCTCCCTCAAGTGCCCACTACTTTTCACGTGCATTCATCTCAACTACCTATTGACGCTCACTAGCTTACCCCTCTAGCCGCTTTTCTTTACTCCGGGGCTCCTCGTTAAATGCAGCGCTTCCGATCGAGCGATCGCACTTAATTAATAAATCAATCTTTTAGGCCCGGCAGGGTGTTCGCCGTGAAATTTCGTCTCCCTTATTATTCTTCCGCTCGACGTTTTATCCGTTAACGACGGGTAATTATTAATCCTTAAAGATCCTGACCTCCAATGAAACACAAGGCAGCAGAATAGATCGGAGGATCAGAGTCGTCGTGCTCTTTTGCTCTTCCGCGGCAAAAGTTTGCGTTGCCCAAGTAATATCTTTATCCACTCGAAGTCGACGATTAAGCCCATTAGCGATATGCTAAGCGAGCCTTGCAATTGGCTGCGTTGATAATCGAGCGAGTAAATTTGCAATTGCCCTGTACTCAATAAACTGTTTAATAAACTGTGAGAATCGGTCATTAAAAGAAAATGCCCAATCAATCCTAATTAATATTTTTGAAAAAAAAAAAAAAAAAAAGAAAATGTCTCTCGAGCACTTGGAGCGCTTAAATTCGTCCGAGTCCCCATTGGGCGTTAAAAATAAAAAAAAACAAATAAAAAAAAACAAATAAAAAACTCTCTAGCTAAGGTGGCCCAGATTCTTTTAATGGGATCCGCAATCGAGTGCGTCACGTATCGAGCGTCCCGAATTTATGTGGAACAAGTAAATCGAGTAAGAATCCTGCGGGACGAGTGCATTTATTTCACCATTGAAATGTCGAAAGTGAGGAAACTGACTGGGCAAGGCGCGCGTGGCCAGGGAGGGGGGGGGAGAGCGAGCCATGCGCGTTCCCCATGAAAAAGGCCCAGCTCCCGGTTAACGAACGCATACCTCGGCGTAAATTTAAAGCCGAGTGTCGGCGAGCGCGGCGTCTCGAGCCCGAGACTTTTCGAGACCTTACCCGCTCCGGGTAAAGGGCCGTGGCCGTTAGTTACGCCCTCATCGATCCTATCGGTTCCCATTCAATCAACCCCGTTTCTTCCTTTCTTCCTTTTTGCCGTCTCGTATGTTTTTCTTTTTACTTTTTTTACTTTTTTTACTTTTTTTTTACTTTTTGCCTCGATCTCCGCGTTCGGCTGCTTCTCCGAAAAAACTTGCGTTTTTTCCTAACTACCGGGCGAGGATGCCCAGCGTAAGGGAACGCTCTATTCAACGATTCCCTACGTAATTACAGCCGTCGTCGGATGGGATCGGGGATGGTGCGCAATCAAAGGTAAAGCGAGCGAGCGAGCGAGCGCGTGTGTTTCTGTGTGTAAGTGCAAGGGAGAGAGGGAGAGAGTGAGACGGGGTGAACGAGCCGAGGTAGAATTTTCATCGACGTCTGGCTTAAAAGAAAACAATGTCCCGGCTACGTCACGTCCGGCTTGGTGACGTGCCAACGTATCGCAAATTACTTGCGCCGAATTCCCGAACCCTCGGAACGCACGATGCATTACTCCAATCGAGCTCTATTAAGCGGGCGTTCTTTTTATATCGGGCATGTTCGGGCTCGAGCTCGAGCTCGAGCTCAAGAACGAAGAAGGACTCGATGTGCGCGTAAACTTCTCTATAACGAAATGCTTCTTCTTCTTCTTCTTCTTCTTCTTCTTCTTCTTCTACTTCTTCGTCTTCTACTTCTTCTTCCGTTTGGCTTAGACTGTTTAACGGTTAAAATGAGTATGCAGGGGAGGGATCGATTGGTTGTAAATGAAATCTATTAGACGGACCGAGTCTTGTTGAACGGTGACGGACGGAGGCCGGGAGGCTGGGCGGGGGGGGGGCAAGAGTACCCGCGAGCCTACTAACGGGTTAGCAATGTAAGGTCAAGTGCTTTATTTACCTGATTTGCGTATGATAGGTAGGCACGGTGTGATCCGTGTGGGCGGTCAAGAGTTCCGCGGGACTAGCAGCCATGATGTCTACCGGAGGTCCGATCGGTTCCAGTAGGAGAACTCCAGGCGTAGAGGGGAAAGGAGTCGATCCCAGCAACGAGACGCGTACCTTTTCTCTGCCTTCGCTGAAAACGTAAAACATCAATCGTTAAAATCAATGATCCACCTGGCGAGTTCTTGCGTCATCATTTGTCATTTAAATGAGCATCGGCTTCTTTTTTTTAAGATGCAAACGATATGACAAGTACGCGGAAGAGGATTTCGTCGGCGCGCGCGCCGCTCCCGCGCCTCACCGACCTGATGGAGCAGTCCTCCGAAGCTCGGGAGCAGACGACGGTCCCCCGAAGCCGGCGACAAAAACATGCTATACCAGTCTTCTCCCACCCACCCCATCCACCCGCCGAATTTAACGATTTAACTTACCGCGTCGTCACGCCGCAGCCCTTCGTTCGCGTGTCCCCTGCGTATTAAAACGAGTCGCACACCTGCCTCCGAAGCCACCTCCCCCCCCGCCCCCTCACCAACGAGAGACTGAGAAAAGACTGGGGGGTCACTAATGGGTCCCGGCAAGTTCCCGGCAACATCCTCGACGTCCAGTTACGGGTCCGATCCCTCTTTCTCAATCTTTTCGTACGCTCGACTTTTGCCACCCTCCCCCCTCCCCATCATCCCACAGATGTTCACTTCCTTCGTAATCGCGTCTTTTTTCTAAAGTTTCTCATCTCGGCAGCTCAATGAATGCAATGAAGGTGAGCCCGCCCTCATCCCCTCGGCTAATACCGATTACGAACGGCTGGAGTATATATACTGTCGTTTATGAGGGGGAAAAATATTTTCTATTTTCCTGACTGTCCACCGCAATTTACGGTGAATTTACGGTCCCTGGGCGAAGGGTGCCCCAATAACCCCGAGGAGCTGCCGAGAGCCCCGTCGTAATTTAAATCATAGCGATCTCGGTCGGCGAGGAGGTATTCCGACGTCTCCGCGTCGCTGGGCCGACACAACAACAGATGTCACAACAGATTGCGTAGAGGCGTAAGCCGCAATAGAAACACTCGGGGCCACCATAACCGTTGTCGCAGGCAAGCTTTACTTTCGAATACTCAGGTAATTAGAAATAAATACAAAAACGAAACGAAAGAAGAAGAAGAAGAAGAAGAAGAAGAAGAAAAAAGAAATGAAAAGAAGGGATGACGATTCTTTTTTAGCCTTATACGTTTCTACGTTCCGGAGAATTTGTATTACCCTGGGGAGCCGTCGGGGAGCTGGGTAATGCACAGGCTCGGCGATGCTTTATTCCCAAGTCTTCCAGTGGCCGCGCGCTCGCATTGTCACGGACATTTTACCAAACGATCGCGACCCTGTCAGCCAAACCATCACCGAGAGCGTATTCAATTTGCCATTAATCCTGCCTATTTAAATTAATCAACGTTATCCGTCCGAGCGTCAAGCCGCCTTCCTTAATTCATTCGCGAAGCCTTCGATATCCCCGTATCCACTCGGTCGGACGGGCAAATAATTTGATAATTCGATAGCTCGGATAAAGTAAATTCTGTAATTGTTCGCCGAAGGTTATTGTGCCGAAGTGACATTCCTGGCGAACGTACCAACCTCACGATTCCTTTCTTTTGTTCACCAACGATTCTAGGAACGAGCGCTGCACTCGGCTAATACTGGCAAAAGCACGTAATAACAAAAATTACGATGAGTAAAAAAGTATTGGCGACATAAAGCGCGACATAAACTGCGACGTATATCCATTATCTCGCTCCAGTATTGCGCATGAAATTCTATCCCGAGCATAGAATCTGTCGATGCATACGTACGCCTCGCGATATTCGTTGCAAGTCCTTCGACGAGGCAATTCTAATCGAGAAAAAGTTCATATTCTTGATTTATAAACGACCCCTTTAAAATAAAAGTAGAAAAAGTAGAAAAAGTAGAAAAAGTAAAAATAAAAATAAAAATAAAAATAGAATGTAAGACGGTCCTTGAAAAAGTGTAAAATCTTACGATTTAAAAACTTACGAGTCGCTCGACGACTAATTTTTACGATTATAATGATTAATGCGCTCGTAAAGAGGGGGGAAAAAAAAGAAGAAGAAGAAGAAGAAAAAAGAAATAGTAAGAGAGGCTAAGGAAAGAAAGAGCAGCGACAATTTTGGTCTTGTGAAGAAAAACAAAGTAAGGAATGCAGAGGCTCTATCTCGTCGTAGTGGAATATGTTTTCTATGATAAGGGCGGCGGGGAGGCGAGGTAAGGGAGGTTATTTGGGGTTAATTTATCGATAAGGGGCTAGTCAGTTGGTCTTGACAGTTCGACAAAGAAGAAGGTAGTTGTTAGTTGTCCTTTGATTAGCGGATAGTCAGAGAATGGGGGAGGATGAGAGCCACTGGGGTTAGGTTAATTCAAGCGGCATCATCGTTTAAGAAAATTCATTTAATTGAGAGAGCGGCGAGGCAACGATCTCCTGTCTTACTGTCGAAACTCCTCGCTCGGAGGCCGCGAGCCACGTTCCTCCTATTTTCGCGTTAACAGCTAGTAAACTCAATGGGCAATTACGGTTCTTGCCCGTACACTTGATTTTCCAGCAGTTGCGGGCGGGCCGTATCGGGAGGATTCGTTCGTTACCCCCAATAACCCCAATAACCCCTATTAATTATCTTATTGACCCGATCCTCGGTCCGTATATAGAGGCGCACCCTTCTCTCTCTCCCCTCTCTCCCCTCCCCTCACCCCGGCCGTCATATGGAAATCGATCCCTGTCATAATGACAAGTGGAATATCGAATTCCGTTAAATAGGTAATCGCGTTCTGGGGCCGCGCACGGAAGACGCTTAATCTGTTGTTGCCAGTGTAAGAACCTCGTTGGACATCGAGCACTGGGAGTCAGCCCCGAACACATTGGCCTTGAGAGATGTTTGAGTTAAAAACAAAAAAAAAAAAAAACAGAGAGAGAGAGAGAAACAATAGAAAGCGTAAGAATAAAATGAACCAGTGCCGTGTAAAATTACGTTTAAACGGAAGAGGTGGGGGGTGGGGGAGAGGGAGCTGAGTGATGGAAAAAGATCGAAAGCGTGGCCCAGCGGAGGAAATAACTCGTCTAGGTGGCTAAAGAGGGAGAGAAAGAAAAAAAGTCGACAAATTTAATGCGGGCCGCAGCCAAGGTCTAAATCAGATGCGAATGGGTCTCGGAGTGCGGAGAGGAGTCGTGAAGTCGGGACTGAGTCGGGTGAAGGGACTGACGTCAGTCGAGCGAAAGCGAACCGGACCGAATGAAAGGTTGTGTGTGGGGGGGGCAGGGTAGGGGCGGTAAGGGCGGTAAGGGCGAGGGTTCCCCGGCTCGTTCCCTCCTTAACCTCCCGAGCCTTCCTCGACCCTTCCGCGAGATCACGCCTCGTAAATTCGCGGCTAAGGGGTGGGCGGTAGGGGAGCTTTTTTCATTTAGATCCTTATAAGCGCTCGGTCATGTCATGCGGGCGCGCACCCTCGACTCCCCGACTTTATGATCTTATTTTTTTGTTTTGTTTTGTTTTGTTTTGTTTTGTTCACGCGGCCGACCGACCGCGAGCCCCGTCGCTTATACGTAAGGTAGGAGTAGCTCGGGCATGTATACGGCGAAGCAGCCTCGCGATAAGATAGATGCCCGGTGACGGTGACGGTGACGGTGACGGCGACGGCGCGTGGATAGGGGGTAGGGGGGTAGGGGAGCGAAGGCAACGAGCGCGGCCAAATAGATTATCCGGGCGAGCTCTCGGAATCGGAACGCTGGTGCGTGCGGGAGGCCCGACGTTATTCGATAAAGCTCGTGTGCTACGCGCGTTACTCTATCCCCCCCCGATCTCCCCCGCCACCCAACGTCGCCGAATCGTTATAATCCAAACTGGCTGGGAATCGCGAGTCGACGAGGGACCGTTTTTCGCATCAGCGGCTACGATACGTCGAGATCCAGCGCTCGCCGCTACGGCATCTCTTTCGAATCGCCTACGCGAAACACAAATTAGGAAATTGTCTCATAAACTCGAATCGACTCTCTCTCTCTCTCTCTCTCTCCCTCGCTACTTTAGACTACTACTGGCGACGTAACATCGGGTCGTTCAATACTTTTCGACGGCTGCATTATCTCTTGAAGGAATGTCTCGCCATGTCGCCGCCCCCGCCCCCGTCCCCGTGTCAGTCCGACATAAAGCTTCGCTCGGCCGTTTCACTCTTCCTTCAGACCACCTCGTTTCTATGATAATAAATAAGAGCGCCAAATACACGCGCCTCCATAATTAAACGTGTTTTCATTTTCTTATTTACTTCTTTCGTTTTATCGCGCTCGCAGTGACTTGGCAAAAAGTGATTTTTCAACACTTTTTGCAATCTCGAGAATTTCAAGTTATCCCACGACTCACTTCCATTCTTTTTCCAAATATACTTGATTTTTTGGCAAACGCTTTCAAGGTCTTTCTTCTTCTTCTTCTTCTTCTTCTTCTTCTTCTTCATCATCATCGCCACCTTCTCCGATATTTCTGTTTTTAATTTTTATTAAAGCACGCAGACGCGAAGCGAATATTTCGAATATTAAATCCAAGAGTTACCATTACGTCACGTAAAAGCAAATTAATTAAGTTTTTTTCTTCTTTTTTTTTTCTTTTTATATACTCAAGGTCGAAGCTCTTAATTCGTTCAATACGCATAATTTATTTAAAAAATTCTGTCAGAGTTTTTTGTTTTTGTAACTACATTTAAAATACGTTTACGTGTCCGATCACCGAAGATAAGATTAAATTTCTTCTTTTCTTTTCTTCGCTATCTTTATTTCCCTTCTTTTTTTTTTTTTTTCCTTTAAATGTCTAAGAATTCTGTCGACTGGTTATTTTATCAAATAATTACATTAAAATTTCAACAATGGCAAAGGCAATTTGACGTCGATAATGTATTCTGGATTATCGATAATTAAATTTATGAATTATTTGCACAATTGATGAAGGAATATGAGCAGGCTTGGAGAGAAAACGTGTGTGTGTGTGTGTGTGTGTGTGAGAGAGAGAGAGAGGAGCTCGAGCGCGAACAAGACGTGTAAATCGCAGGTGAAGTATATTGTCTGACGTAACGTCATTTGCGATTTGATTATCCCTTTATATATATATATATATATATAATTAATATTTTATTAAATATACGTGGTGCTTGATCATCATGTTTTAAACGAAAGTACGTGTAAAACAGTGTCTAAGGTTATAGCGAATAGTTATTATTCCGTGTACAAAGTGCGACTTTGAGATACAAATCGATACATTATTATGATAATTGTCGAGCGTTAGCTTACTTTTTTCTATGTTTTTTTCTTCTAGTTCTGTATATGTATGCGTGTTGCGGGAACTTCTGCATAGGCTTGATGAGATAAGGAAGGCGCGGTTGCTTTTTAATATTGCGATGCGACCGTGACCTAGTAAAGTACAAAGCAGCTCTTGCGAGGTAAAAGAAAAGCTACGCATGTAGCTCTAGTAGGAGGAGGGGGAATAGTAGCGAGAGTACTCGAGGGAAATTTTGAAAAAACGTATGATTGTAGGGGTGTGGTGTAAATGAGGCTCGTTAGATCGGTCGACGCGTCGAGCCTCGCGGCCGATATCGATATGAGAACGTGGATAAGGGGTAAGTAAATACAGTGAGTGCAGGTATCGATCTGCTGCGATGGCTTTATTGATCTTCAAAGGAAATCGGAATAATCGAACGCGACCCCGTGTGTAGCTGGTGGTCAAAGGCTGCTAGTTAAATCCATAGGAGAGTACTAGTGTGGTGGTGGTGGTGGTAGTGGTGGTGGTGTTCGTGGTGGTGTTGGTGGTAGTGGTAGCAACAGCAGTACCTTTACGACCACGACGACGACCACGACCACGACGACGACCACGACCACCACCACCACCACCACCACCACCAGCAGCAGCAGCAGCAGCAATTCGTTTAATTTGTAATTTCGAACTATATCGATGGTCGCATAAAATTTCTTTGGGTTGCGGTTGATTAGCTGGAGCTCTCTGCACAATGCAGAGAGGCAGAGCGCGATAAGCAGCAGCCGATCGGGAGGGAAGTTTAATCGGTGCCCCGTGTAAATAATAATTTTATGGGCGCACGAGGAGGAGGAGGATGACGAGGGGGGGGAGAGAGTAAGGAGGAGGCTGCGGGTGCGCGCGGGAGAGCGGACCGAGGCCTGCGAAACGTCCTTAGTCGCGAGCATCGGCTCGGCGGTTAAAGTTCTCGCTGGGACTGGACGGAATACGCACGGCACCGGAAGAGCTCTCAGCATCCTTGGGGTAAAACGTCCGAGGAACGCACCGCGTCTGGCAACACTGTCCTCCTTCATCGACATCCTGACCCACTTTCGCCGGCGCCGGGCTTCCTTTTCCTCTTTCATTGACCGCGCAACCCCCGTGCCCGCCACCATGAGCGTCGCCGCGGGTGCGCTCCTCAAGGGAAGGGGTTCCCTTCCCCACCCAGTGCTCCACCACGCTAGGGGGATACTACGCGCGAGCCGGTATTTTTCA
This sequence comes from Ceratosolen fusciceps, assembly GCA_018883505.1. Classification (NCBI taxonomy): domain Eukaryota; kingdom Metazoa; phylum Arthropoda; class Insecta; order Hymenoptera; family Agaonidae; genus Ceratosolen; species Ceratosolen fusciceps. Next base: position 239,730 of record RCIC01000017.1, read on the forward strand.
AAGGACGTCATCGATCTGCCCCTCGGGCTTCCGGCGCCACTGGGTCCCCGTCCAGCCTCGCGAGGTCACTGAGCTCTTCATCCGATACCCAATGACCAAAGGAGTCCGACCCGCTCGCTCGGACCTTGTCGCCTCTCTTCTCTCTTCACTCCTCCCGGCTCATCTACTTCGCCTACTTTCGCCCCGAGAGCGGCGGCATTATTAATCGTCTAGCCGTGCCGCTCTCGAGACCGACGGTCATCGGTCACGTACCCTACTCCCATGCTTATCTACGGATAAATTAAGAGCCCTCCAAGTACCTGCACATAGATGCAGTCGAGCGCGCCAAGGACGTGGGGACGCGGGTACGCGGGTACGCGGATCCCCGCGCGAGAGGACTTGCGCAAGGAGACGTTGCGACTAAGGACGAGGAGAATTTACGGCTGACGATGCTGCGAGTAGGCGAGGAGCTGGAGGTGGAGACCTCGAAGGAATTCCTGCAAAGAGTACGTCGGCTGTCCGATAACGACATCACGACGATCGCGGGCAGTACAGGGTTGCGCTTTTGTGTCTTGTGTGCGTATGTGCGCGCGCGAGCGCGCGTGTGTGTGAAAGAGACAGAGAGAGAGAGAGAGAGAGAGAGAGAGAGAGAGAGAGAGAGAGAGAGAGAGAGACTCTAGTCTGCTGCGTCGGAGGCAAATGTACGGATGACGGTGCGTGGCTCGACTCGGCTCCTATAGGCCGGCGGGGAGAAGTAAGGGCGAGGGAAGGAGGAGGAAAGCGATTACCTTCGCGGACGAATGAAAGGAGTGAGCTAGCAGCTTAAGAAAAAGAAGCCGAACTTCTTATAAAATAGACCGGGTGGTAGCGACGATAGGGAGGGAGTCCGGGGGGAGACAGCGGGAGTCCGCGTGATCAAGGATGCGACTCCGTCTTTTACTGGACCTCGGCGGGAAGAGAATGGGAGCGGAGTATCTTTTGGTTCTTTCTTTTCATTTGTTTTTCAAAGGGGGCTGAGGCCGAATGGACCGGGGCCTGAGACCTGCCAATGTTCGCAAAGTGGTCGTACAGCATCCTGGAGCCGTGACGAGGTGGAGGGAGCTAGGGTCGAGGAGGAAACGTCAAGGCGGATAATGCCGGAGCGGGATTTCAGGGAGATGAGCAAGGGGTCCGTCAAGATGGCGTGTTGCCATAGCAACGCCTCGTAGAGCCGAAGCTTTTTGGTACATGGAGCCGAGAGAGAGATTTAATCCGGATGCCGGTCCGTCGCCGAGTGCCTCTTCCGAGTACTCGACTGATCGCTGCTTCGGGGAATCGCTGTGGATCGGGTTGGATCGCGGGTACGAGTTAAGCGGCCGAGCCGCTAACGCCGAAAACCCTTTAAAGACACGGTCCTGGGAGGAGTATGTCGAAGGGTCGCGGTCCGGAGGGAAGGATGTTGGCGGGCCCGGGCCAACAAGTCGAACAAAGGAAGGCCGTCACCGGGTGTAGGAAGCTCCGCTTTTTTACCTGTGAGGTATCGTGTATCGGCGCTGCTATAGAAATCTCGTCGTCCCTGGGACTGGGAGGCGCACTGGTCCACGGGCTCGGTGCTCCTCTCCCGCGCGGAGGAGACTCGCGCTGCCTCGTGGCCGTCTTCCTGAGCTCTGCCACGTCGGAGGCCCGAGCGCCGAGACCCCTCCGTAGCTACACGGCGGCGACTGTTGCGCCGAAAAAGCTCGGGAGGTGACCGATCCTCCGAGCGTCGCGAGACGTCGCCCCCGTCGTCGACGGCCCTACCTCTCGGCGCCCAGCCACCCCACCCTCGCCGGCGCCAAGAGCCGCTCCCGTCCCGGGCACCGACGGGGGATACGCGCAACACGGCGTCGCCCGCCGTAATTAGTTCGGCCGCTCGCCGTGGAACAGCGCCACGATTGCTTCCACTGGCTCCATACCCTGCCGCCATCGCACGTCGGTTACGCGAACCAAATGGGACAGCCCCCTCCATGGGCGCCCCGGCCCATGGGTGCCTCGAGCCCGCCGCCGCCGCCGCCGCCACCGTCACCGTCACCGCCACCGCCACCGTCCACCGCCACCGCCACCGCCGCCGCAACCAATAAACCGAACGAATAACCTGATGGAACAAGCCCACCACCACCACCACCTCGCAGGCCGACAAGTCCGACACGTGCTAACGTTCAACCACGTTCAACACTACTGGACGTTTGTTCGGATCCCAGGCTCCCCGGTCTCGTTTAAACTCTCGGCGAGGCATCGGGACCAATTAGCAGTGGTCACCGGCCAGAATTGGCGCGAGCGATCGATCGATGGATCGAGAACGTCATGCTCAAACGCGGTTGCGTCACCCAACCGTAATTACTTATTACTATAACGAAGTAGCCTCAAGCTCGAACTGCGCATTTTTCGCCCGCGAAGCAGGAAAGCTCGAGCGACCCGACGCAACTGCTGCGCGACCTTGAGCCAATGGAGAGTGCTCCGACTGCAAACGGAGCGGCTTTATATACATATAAATAATAGCCTCCTGTTGTAGGGGCGCAGATGGGGGGCGAGTGGGCTGAAGCGGCGAAGCTGAAGGAGAGGCAGAGAGCTATTGTGATTTCCAGCCGATGATCGACCGAAGCCAGTAGCCGGCAAACTCTCTCTCTCTCTCTCTCTCTCTCTCTCTCTATATATATATATATATATATTGTTCGTGGGCCGCTGCTAGGCCGGAAGACGCCTCGATTCCCCGAGGCCTAGGCAGGAAATCACTTATGATTGCTCGAGTAATGAGCTTGACGAGCATAATTTATCGCGAACGGGCGCAAATATCGGCACGCGGTAATATAACAGGATCCCTTATGCCCCAGACTTTTTCTACCTTATAATACGATCACGAGCATAGCCCGACAGCTCTTGTCGCGCAACTAGTGCTCGACATCGCCAGCACGCGATTCCTCTGCCGATCGCGTTTTTACTTACGCTCCGATAACCGATATTCGGGAGCACAGGTTTCTTTTCGTTTGACATGACCCATTATTATCCATACGGTCGCCAGCGGTTGCGATCCAATGCTTACGAGCTAACGAGTTCCCTATTTTATTTTTTTTCTTTTCTTTTACTCGCAGCAGTAAGTTGAGTGCTTTTTAAACGAAGTAAGACGTAGTATAAAGTTTCGAGTGGACGGCTTTCTCTCGGCCGCAGTTCGTAGATATCGCCAATTATCAATTAGTCGACGTGATCCACGTAGGGGAGCGGGGGCGGGGGCGGGGGACGAGGGAGGAGAAAAGGAACGAGAAAAGGCGCTTCAACGGATGGCGACTTTGATATTTCGAGAATCTTGCGTGCACGGGGAAAGAGCTTTAATAGCCGCGAGTGGCATGAAAGGTCGGACACGCGAGGCGATGCGGCTTTTTTACCATGGCCGACCTTGATCCAGTTACCGGTCGCTCGGACGGCGCGATGTCCCGGAGGAGGTCCGAGAGCGACGACCGTCATCACAACAATAATAATAATCGAAAGCAGCCGTTAAACTAATAAACTTAACTTGGCTTCCTTCACTTATGTGTCAACGCTCTTACCGAAAAGCTGGATTGTTTTGTTTTTTTCTGTTTTTCGTTTTCTGTTTTCTAAAGTCGCATGATTAGGCGAAACTCTGCTGGGACTTACTCGACATCGGAGACCGCGCACAACGGGCCCGGAACTCGGCCGTTCTGCTCGACAAACTGATTCGTCTCGGGCTCCTCCTGGACGGGTGTCTCGTATACCAGCGTCTCAACCATCGAGCCCTTGCTCGAACCGAATGACACCCTGAAAATAAAAGAAATTCGACCGTAAGTCACGGGATAAATCAACGCCGAAGGACGTCAAACGACGATTGCCTATCATCGTCCATCTCTCCCCCTATACAATATTAATATACATAAAGTATCCGTATCGCGGGCTCTCTCTCTCTCTCTCTCTCTCTCTCTATCTCTATCTATCTTCCGCGCTTGCTAAATATAACGGCCTCTTATGACTGTATTAAAAGATTAGAAAATTTCAATCGGCTATAAAAATAGTTTATCCCTGAGTCATCCAACGTTGTTTTCTGCACTAAAATTAAATGCGTACTTCGCCGAGCCAAATATCGGTATCTCACCTCCGCCCTATCGTCGCATCTCTCCTTTATTTCGCCGTTTGTGCAAACTTTCACGTGTATATTTATAAGCGCAAGCACAAATAAAAGCGTATGTAAAAAAAGAACCGGCAAATTGGAGACTGAGCCGTTAATCCGTAATGATCGACGTTCAAGCTGTGCCCATTACCGACATTGGCCTCGTAATTGAGTCCAGCAGCTGGAGCAGTGGTTGTTGTTTTTGTTTTTTTTTTGTTTTTTGGAGCATAAGTCAGGTAGAACAAAGTAAATCGGTATTGAGGAACGGGGCGGGCCGAAAAAGATTTGAGCGCGGTTGTCGAACAATCGACCAAGCGGGAATCGGATCTTTGAGACTGGAGTGCGACTCCGTCGGTAATGCAGGCATTCACTGGCTGGTACTAAGGGTGCCCCCCAACCCCAATAACCCCCGGCCTTCGCGAACGAGGTGCCGCGAATCTGACGACGGTCGAAGCGTAAATAGGTGATCGATGAGGCGTCAGCGTGCGAATACGGCGTAGGCGCGTAAAGAAAAAAAGAAAAAAGAAAAAAAATCTGTAAGGGGAAGGAAGTCGTCGTCGAGCGGAATGAGGAAAAGGGAGTCGAGAGTGTAACGAACTCCTTCGTGGACTCGATACGCTATTTAAGGTCTATAGGGAACCGTAGAGGCTACTATAGTGATCGATCGAGGGGCTAATTTTTATAGGCAAGTTGTATCGCGTTACTCGCCTTACGTCGGACAACAACTCGTGCGGTAAATCGTCGAGACCGAGTCCACGTGCACGAGGGCACTTTCTTAAGCCCCTCCCCGCCCCCGCCCCCCGACCGCCAACCTCGCTCCTTCTCTCCTTCCGCGTGATCGTACTAACGGTAGCTTCGACCGAATGACAGCACAACGTAGAGAGAGAGAGAGAGAGAGAGAGGGGGAGAGAAAACACGGTAATTCGAGAAGTTTTTAAAGGTAGCTTTAACCCCTCGAGAATCTCGAATACCTGTGCTAAGCGCTAAACAAGCGTGCATTGAGCAAGAAGCACTTTAAATAGAGGCAACGACCAAAGTTTTTTTTTAAAGAATGAGAGGAGAGAAAGTGACAAGTGGCCGATGGTAAAATAGGCCCCGGGTCGGCAATTGTGTTACGGACCAAGAGTCTTAGGGGAAGACCGAGTGACTCGCGGCCTCGGCGGCTAGTAATCAGCTAGACAGACGGGCCGACCGGAGAGTGGTGTCGGTGCCGACACCTGACGGACGCGATGCTAAACCGTCGTAGCGGCACGGACGCCGGCTCGAGCCGATGCGTCATCCTGGCGGGGAGGCATCGCGGGAGCCTCCCCACCTGAGCGGATCCGTAATCTCCGAAAGAAAATCGCGCGTCTCCCCGTCCCGCGTATCCGATCTATTTCCCGATCAGCGAGAGAGAGAGAGAGAGGAGAGAGCGAGTGAGAGAGGGTGGGTAGGAGGGGCGACGATCACGACAACCAGCGATGGATCATCGTCATCGGCAGGTCGATCCATCTGTTTATCGGCGCTAAAAAAATAACGGATACGTAAAGATCGACGTGGGTTCTCGTCAGGTTCAGAATCATTGGCTGACATTGGCGCTGAAAGGGGGGTGGAGGGGGAGGGGAGTTGACGCGTCGTTAATACGAGACAAGACCTTTTGAGATTGGCGTGCTTGGGTCCGTTGAGCATGCGGCCCCGGCGCTCGCTGCCCGCGGTGCTGGCGTCGCTCTCGATGCTGTAGAGACTCTCGTCCTTGGAGACCTTGGAGATGTGCAGGGTCGACTTCCGAGGCCCGGTCCCGTTGTGCTTGGGGCTGTGCTCGTTGTGCGGCGGCAGGAGGGGCGCCGCGCTACCTGGTCTCGCTGGCAGCGGACCGATATCGGTATCGCGCCTCGAGAACATCCCGCCGCTCGTCGACCTGGGCACCCGGTGGTAGAACTCAGCCGGATGACCCACCCGTGCCTGGCCTCCTATATGATATCTGTGGACCCCGGCACCGTTGAAACTGTTGGACCCGTTGCTCGCGACTCTTCCCCCACATCCACCTCCGCCGCCGCCGCCGCCTACTCCACCCGCGCTGTTTCTGTTGTCGTTGCCGTTGTTGTTGTTGTTGCCGTTGCCGTTGCCGTTGCCGTTGCCGTTGCTGCTGGCGTTGCTGCCGTTGTTGGTAGCGCTGGTGGTACTGGAGTTCCGGAAGGTCGTCTGACGTTCGGCCGTCGGTGGCTTCTCCTCCGTCGGCAGCATATACGACAACATCCTGGAGCTCGTCGGCCTCCGGCTCTGTTGGATCAAAGCGCTCAACGTTAGTCTCGGGTTTCGCCTGAGCGCGTGGCGTGGCCTCGCCGCGACCCGGTGACTTTTCGCGCTCTGTTTCGGAGTCCTCGAGTCTTCCTCGCCAGGCACCGCTACCCCTCGCCGCCCTCCCGCGAGCACGGTCTCTCCTCGTCTCGGTATCACTATGCCGGGTGAGAAGTGAACGCCGCCGCAACTAAACGCCCGACTCGCGCCTCGCTTTTCCCACCTCCCAACAACGCCTCCTCCTCCTCCTCCTCCACCTCCTTCACCTCCTCCACCTCCTTCACCTCGACGGTCTTTGGCTTGCGTGGCTCCTTAACCACCAAGATCAACGAATCGCGACAGGCGATTCCACAACCGGGATGGATCATTCGATGTAAGCGGCCCTCGGAGGCGGTTTACGGCTCAAAGAATTTCCAAGCGACGAGGAAGCGGTCTTGGTGCAGCGGCCACAATCCACTTGGCGTGAGCCCATAACCCTCCGAAATCTTTGTACGATTGCGTAAGGCCGGGAGCACGAAGGCTTTCGTGAACGGCTCTTTGGGACGAGCCGAAGACAGGTGGTATACGAGCCATAGCCGCGGTTAAGAGAGGGTTAGTGCACTGTACGGGAGCGATAAAGATCGCGAGGCTGGTGATCCAAATCGGCTCAATGAGCACTCGCGACTCCGCCCGGAGCGTAGAAATACAAGAGATACCGCCTAGCGGTGAGGCTGCTCGATCCCATCATCCTATCGCGGTATCCTATCGCGTCACCGAAACGCCCAAGTGTCTCTGTCTCGGTAGACGGCCGACGAGGCTGACGGTAAGCGGGGTAGCTTGGGGCGGGGGGAGCGGGGATGGAGGAGGAGAGGATCAGAGCATCGATGCGTGACCGCTTGACGAGGATACACGTGTTCGGTAAAAATAACGAAATCCATGGGGCCGTGAATGATTCTCGTGGAGACGGAGTCGAGTGGCGACCCGGGGGAGGGAGGTTAGGATGGGGGCGTCCGTCTGGAGCGATCGAAGTTGATCGTTACTGTTAATGCCAATGGCGGCTGTGCGGCTCGTGGGCACAACGTGCCTCGAGCGTCCTCGAGCCGAAAGGAAAGTCGCGGTCCGGTCGGCTCGCGCGACCGCGGAAAAAGCCGGCGCGACGGCCGAGGAGGCGCCGACCGGCCCATTATATTCGCCCCGCCGAAGGGGACTTAAAGAGGCCAGGGCTCGAGCGCCGCCGAAATCGCCAATCGAGACGAATTCGAAAATCCTCCTACGTTAGGCCTCCCGGTGTCCATCTTTTCCCGCCAACCTCGTTTCTACCCGTACCGCCACCCCCCTTCCGTCCCGCTCATTTGCATCCGCGTCTCGTGACCTTCGTCCCTCCCCTTCGTCGCCCCCTCGCCGAGCCGCGACCCGAAGACACGGCAGACTCGGCAGAAACCATTTCGGCCTTTTTATTTCACGGAGAAAGCGAAATTTTTCTAAAGCAGTCCGAGAGCCTTATTATTATTATTATTATTATCATCATCATTATCCGTTGGGCGGACGGGCCCATTTTAAATACGGACCTAAAGAACTCGGGCTTATCGGCGCCTCCGCTCTCGTCTTTTCATTACCTGGCCGGCGCGTTCCGAGCGAAAAATCAAATATCACCGTTGGCCTTCCCCGGCTACGGTTATTGCTACAAAAACACCGACGCTCTCGGGTCTCGGTGGAACTGGGTAGTGTCCGACGGCACTTCCCCGCTCTCAGCAACATTACGACATTACCTGTCCTTACAAGCACAGCGCTGGACGAGCTTGCGCCTTCGGGAGGAAAACTCCCGAGTCGTTCTACTGCCCCGACGTCCCCTGCGCCCCTTACATCCACTTTCCCCACCCTGACCCCCCGCGACGAGCCTCGAGCGCTTTAATCGGACGGGTTTCATTTTTTTCCCGCCGTTAAATTATCCAAATGGCGTGGAATAGCAACAACAACAACAACGACAACAACAACAACGACGACGACGACGACGATAATAATAAGAATGATAATGAGGATAACGATAACGATAATGATAATGATAACGAAGACGATAATAATTAGAGCCGCGAGTCGAAAGTGATCGATAGCGAGCGTTCGGCTGCTGCAGGTCTTCTGCAACGAGTCGCACGCGCACAGCGGCTTTAAAACCGGTAAGACGACGACGATACCCTCGGCGCACCGACTGTCCGACCGATTCTAAAGTCTCCCTTTACAATTGGACGAGTGGCCGGCAGGGCTTATCGACGCCTGCTGACTTGCTGCTTCTTCTCTATAATGCATATGCGGGTACGTGCGTGTACGTGCGTGTGCGCGCGAGCGTATACATACATACATACATATACATATACATATATATACATATACATATATATATATATATATATATATATATATCTATAATATAATATAATATATATAATATATATATAATATAGAGAGAGAGAGAGAGAGAGAGAGAGAGAGATAGAGAGAGAGAGAGAGATTGGTAAATTGAGAAAAAGGTAGGAAAGGGGGAGAATAGGTGGTCCCGATACGAGCGTCAAAAGCCACGATACACTATTACAGATAACGCGGAATTACAACTAAACATTCTACGGACACGGGTTGGTGGCGAGGAGGGAGGGAGCGGTAGAGGCAGAGTCGCCCGGCCTAGTCAGAGTATCGGCCAGAGCTCGATAAGGCCCCTTGGCCTGCCCTTTCCACCCCCCCCCCAATAACCCTTTCTACCCCGCCCCACTTTTATGTGCGTCGTTATAATCTCGATTTTTTTCATAATAAAGCATTGAGGCTGAGCAGCAGCGCGAGGTGAAAAGAATTTCGCATTACTTGAGCCCACGTACTCGAGGAGGCAGGCCTCCTCCCCCCTCCCCCCAATAACCCCTTTAAGCTGCCTTTTATTTCAGCTTCCGAGCTCAATGGCCGCCGGCCACCGATCCCTCTTACGTTTATCGACCTCCCCGCATTTCGACGACTTTTACAACTCTGCAGCTACAGGCCAATTCCTTTAACAATCGTAATCGATTACATTATCAGTCCCATTGGGCCCGAGCAAATCTAATTGTTCTGTTGCGCGGGCGGCGCGCGCACCTCTCGCCTCAATAACCTCATTAGTCGCGCCTCTCCCTTTCTCCCTTTCTCCCTTTCTCCCTTTCCTGTTACCACTCCCCGTCAAAGAAAATATTCCCTTCTAAGATTTTTTTCCCCCCTCCCGCGCCAGATATAGCTCCTTAATCAATATATAATCCTGCGATCCTTCCTCCGATCTCTCTCGGCCAAAGTTTCATTAGAGATAATCTGAGGCTCAGCTTCGGTTCAGCTTCGGCTCAGCTTCGGCTCAGCTTTGTCTTCCGACCGCAAACCTATCCCCTCCTTATTAAGAAAACTTGCCTTACACTCTTTAATCGACTCTGTTTATTATTATTATTATTGTTGCAGTTTCAGTTGCCGTTGCCGTTGCCGTTGTCGTTGCTGTTGCTGTCGCTGCTGCTGCTGCTGATACTTGTATTATTGGTTGAAAGGGGAGTTGCAGAATAGATACTTTGAAGTCGCGCGATTTAATATTGAAATAAAAGAGAGAAAGAGAAAGAAAAACGCTCCACGTGACCCCGATTCTATCCTTTCAATAAAACACTTCGTGAATACGATTGTTCGAAAGCGCGCGGCGTATATTAATTTTAATAATATAAGATTGCGTAATGCTTCATTACCGATTTTACGATGGTTGCTGCTTTAGTTTTCATTGAAATTACGTTTGGCCGAGCCAATGTCAGCTTGACGTTATTGTAACGCTGACACGCGCACGTGACCGCGATGGGACCGCGCAGTCTTGCCCCTTAACTCAAACATGTAATCGTTATTTTTAATCAAACGATTCCGAGCTAATCTGGCTCTGTTTCGAAGAGGTTAATTGTATACAAAAAAAATATATATATATATATATATAATAATAATAACAATAACAATAATAATGAAGCCCGGAGTCACGTCCTAGAAGAGAGTCAGTCCGCTCTTACATAGGAAATATCGCCTTACAGCTGAGAAACTTTCCTTTCATTATCGAAGCATTTCACGCCGATCGAAGGGAGAGGATAGAGAGAGAGAGAGAGAGAGAGAGAGAGAGAGAAAGCAGGGTAAAAAACAAAGACGGGGGGGGAGGGAGGGCGGTGATGGGAAAAAAAAAGTTGGTAATAAGCTAAATGGATGGAAAAATGTTTCGATCTACCGTCCAGAGCTAATATCCTGTATAAAATTTATGTCTAACATAAATGAATTATGCCCGATCTCGTGCGGTGGTAATATAAAGTCCTGTCGGTCTGCTAAAAGCCAGGAGATTCCTTTTCTTTTTTTTCTTACGTTTTTCCTGTTTTATTCCCTTTTTTTTTCTTTTTTTCTTTTATATATATATAGATATAAAGGGTTTGATAATGCAAGAGCCCGTTATTAAGAATTAAAAAGTAAGAATGGAAAATAAAAGACGATGCGCGGGCTACGTATGTATAAAAAAGAAAAAGGAAGAAAAGGAAAAAAAAGAAAGAAAAAAAAGAAAAAAAAAGTCATTAATTTAAATGAGCCCACGATCTTACCTACGGGACAGAAAGGAACTCCTGTATCGTATGCTGCTGGGCCTAGACGTCGGTACAGCATCTGACCGGTATCTGCAGCACACAAGAAAATAACAAATATTAGGAAAGCCGACTGAATAGGGGGAGGGGATGTAGGTTAGCGGAAGTTGATGGGAATCGGGTTCGTGATGGGTCCGCCGCGGACGGTGGTTCAAAAGCTATTACTGCGAGACGAAAGAGAGACGCGTCCGTTTTATGTCTTCCGAGTTTGAATGAAGCCGGCGCAGTGCTCGCGGGGCTCAAGGAAAAATGAGCTCCGGTGGAAGGGGAGGGCGCGGGGCCGCCGCGAGCTCCATCATGAACAAACACCTGTTTTCTTTTAGGCGAGCTCGCTAGTACTGGTATTATATGAGCCACCCTGGGCCGGTCGTTGACTTCACCCCACCTCCCCTCCCACCTTCTCCCGTTCCCCTCCCTCTCCCCCCATCGCCGCATCTCCGACTCCCCCGCGCCGACTGCCGCCCGTACGTACTCTCGTGCTCGCTACGCTCGTTAACGACACGGTTTTCCCTCCTTTCGGCTTCAGCTCGATCATCGGTTCCTCGAGCTTTCGTGCCTCATGAATTTTCATTTTAAAACCGCTTCGGAGATTCTTGGCTTTTCCGCTGCCACCCCCCCCCTCTGGCTCCCTATTCAAATATTTCTCACGTCTTACCGATCCAGCATGTGTGCATCCGTGTGCATGCGTCCTCTGAACCCTGTCAGAAGCCATCTCCCCACCCCCCCACTCACCCACTGGTAAATAAGACAAAGAACGTCTAACGAGAAACAGTCAGAGAAAGAGAAACATCTGTATTTATTCTTGTGTGATAACAGCCGAGCGTATTAATGTGTAAGCGGCAGAGTGTGTGATGAGGTGATAATTATTAACGACCACAATCAAAACGAAACGCAACGATCTAAACGCAACTTGGCCCCTTTAAAGCTAGGACACGGCTTCTACGTAATGACAACCCCACCCCTCTCCCCCCGGCCCCCGGCCCCCCGGCCACCCGCCTCCTCGACACATTTTATTGAGATTTATTGAAAACAACGCTCTGGTTTCCTTAATTGTTTCGGACCTTTTTTTCTCGATTTGCTTCTTCAAATATTCATAAGCTCAATGTATTGGTAAATATACGAGAGAAAACGCGTACATGCGCACAAGCGCAGCTCACGAATATATCTATTCTTAAATCATTTTTCAAAATACGCAATCACGTTAATTGTATGACATTGAGTATGAGAGGTGCGCAGTAATTGCTTGAATTATTATTATACTATAAAATCGTAGCTAGAGTATTCGTGTGAATATATCTATACATTACTTTATCATATATATTCGATTTATCAGGCTTACATTAAAAACCGGCCATGGCTTAGAATAGACTTGTTCTAACGCGATCCTTACCAATATTTACTTTATCATTTTAATTACAATTTCGAACAATATGTAATTATACGATATATATTATCTTAAATTAAAGTAACGAAACGACAAATATGAATTTAATAGTAATAAATTCGAAATAAATTCGAATTCTTATTCGGCTGGATTAATTTCAATTATTTATCTATGAAAAATTACAATAGAATTCAATTATTCATTCAAAATTTAAAGCTACATTGGAATTTAAGGAGTTGGGAACTGTTTCAAAAGTACCACCTGAGAATATCGAACCTATTAACGATAAGTTATGTGAATAATAAAAATTTTATCTGACCAGTAATACTTGTTAGTGACCGGTTCTTATCAAATAAGTTTATATAGACTCCTTACTATACTTTACAAAAAACAAGTTGAAAGAAAATTAATTAAACATGCAGTCGCACGTATGCGTGTATGCGTTGCACTACTACAAAATAAAGAACTTCGATACGTACGTACGTATATATATATATATATATATATTAAAAAATATACAATTAGAGTGAATCGGCGATTAATGCGTTACACTGCCCGCTATTCCATTTACGTGTAAAATCGGATTTCTAATAAGAAAGATATTGTATTTGTGTTGTTGAAGCGTGGCGGGTAAAGTAAAGCGAAGTTCGCTAAGAAAATCTAGATGCATTAAAAAAATGGTAAAGCGATATGATCATCATGAAGCCATGAAGGGGAATCGGTGGTTAATATTACACGATGGCCTGCACCGTTGAACAGTTTATATGAATTATGGGGGGGGGGGGAGGGGGGATGGGCCTTTAACCGCTCCTATTTTCTCTACAAGTGTTAATAAATTTGTCTAGCCTCAAGTGCGCTTGCTAAAATAAGATTTAATATCAAATATATTATTAGACAGCGATTCGGTGGAAATTTTAATTTATAATTTTAATATCGGCCGATGAATTATGGGACTCGCGATAGGAAGTAACAGGGAGTCGAACGTCGGATCAAGACTCGAATGAACGCCGAGATGCTGCGCATTCACAAGCTGATTAAACTGAGTTAGACTACTTATGACTCCTCGGCGTATTCGCCGATTATAGTACAACGATGCAATACGCTTGACTGCACCGGAGCTCTAAATTGATAAATTTGCATGGACCGACTGCGTCTTTCTGCCTTCGGGAGCTACGAATACGCTTAAGCTCATGCGCTTACCTACACTGTTCAATCAAATTATAAATGCCTAACAGATTTTCAATTTAATCCGATAGATCTTTATCATTCGGGCTTCAAAAAAAAAACAAAAAAAAAAAAAAAAAAACAAAGAAGATAATCCTTGTTCCCTTTTATATTTGCAAATATAAATAATAATAACAACAATAACGCAATAATCGACGTACCATGGAAAGCTGAACTTTTCATTTTATATAAAATCTTAGGTGGGCCGTTTAAAAAGTGCCTTTATCCTTTTATTATATTTTTGCAATAGGTTTTTCATACTCGTAAGTATAACACTGAATTGATAACTTGTTCCGATTGAACAAGAAGACTCGTTAAATGCAAACGTTTCTGTGATGTAACGAGGATATTTTGATATTTTGATAAATTCAATAACGCATTGAAAAATACGTCGGAAGCTGAAAGTTGTTGTCAATAAGAAGCGGCAGGACTCGTCGTAGGACGATAGGACTGAACACATGTGCATTTAATAGTTAAACAGTATTAGACGTTCGTGTAATAAAGGAATAGCTAAGTCATGGTAGTCATGCTTCCCTGTCGAGACTTCCGGCGCGTGTCAGTATGACTTCCTTCGATGACGTAATCAGGCAGGATGCGATTCCTTCTGTCGATATGTAAATATGTACTTATGCAATTGATATTAAATTCCAACCTCTACTACATGAACTCTAAGCGTTGAGAAAAAGTGAGAGAGAGAGAGAGAGAGAAACGATAAAGAATCCTGAGAGATACGAAACAGTAACACTGGAAGGCATTATTTAAAAAAAGTTACGCGCAAGTACAATAAAATGAAGTACATTATAAATTTTATTGATTATCCGAGTAATGTAAATCACGGTGATTATCCTTAATTCTAAATATACTTGATATTCATTTAGGAAATAAGAGAGACGAAGGAATTCGAAAATGGAGCAAAAATTTATATCAAGTCGTAATCCCTACAACTTTTAATTGGAGCATAAAAAGCGAGATTACTGAAATACAAAAATAGCTTAAAGCACGTAAGCTTCGTGTGAGTAGCAGTAGGATTTGATTTTAGAAGAATAGAAATAAGGACATTTCTTAGGTGGTATCCTTAAATGACTGAACTAGCGTATTCGCGTATATGTTGTTGCGTATATTACGTTTACATGTATGCGCAACTATTCGTTAAAGACAAATCAAACCGTATCCTTACTTAATAGTATGAGTCAGCTAAAAATAATATTTTCTTCCTGTTTTTTTTTTGTTTCCATATTTTTCTCTCTCTCTCTCTCTCTCTCTCTTCTAATACGCATTCGCGTGAGATGAGAGCGATGAGACGTCCTGTACGTATACGTCAGCAAAGCCATTTAATGCAAATAAAGGTAAAGGAACGTATATTACGAAGGACGATTACGTTGCTCAAATAAGTCTTCTGCTGACAAATACGCCACTACTGTTTGTATATACTTTCTCTAATATACGAACGGGAACGTTGTTGAGATGTCCGAATATTGAAAGCTAAGATTACTTGGCTTTCGGTGTCGATTTAACGTAAAGAAATTTACGTATCGAGTATAATTCTCCTCGAGTCCTGTATTGCCTTTTATAATCTGTTATTTGTATGCGCGGGGGCATCGAGGCCGGCGCGAGTCGTACTCTCTGTACTCGAGGCTTCGCTCGAAAAATCAACGAGAGGGAGAAAAAAAAAAAAAAAAGAGAGCGCGCGCGCGCCCGAGGAGAGCGTCTGAGAGCTACGGGGCTGTCAGTGTGGGGGGGGCGGAAGAGGGCTGAGAGAAAAATAAAATAGCGAGATAGCGAAAAAATAGGGAGAAAAAGAAAAACCGGTACACAGTAGTCGCGCGGGGTCATAAAACTAGAGTCGAGGGCCTCTCGGCTCGAGGCTTTCAGTCTCTCTGTCTTAGCATACGTCGCGATTACTCATTCTACTGGAACTGGGAAGACTTTCAAGGTTCCGAGAAGTATATCTAACTTTGTCACGCGAACGAATCTTTACGCGGCTGACGGATGCATTGTTACATGTGCATGTGCACGGCAGGGATTAGTTATTCTTGAAAAAAATAAGTAGGAGCCAGACGATAGACGATAGACCATAGGAGCTAGATCATCAGGATCCTCAGGATCGAACGATCGACCCCCCTGCCTCTCCTCTCCATAATATGCCTCTATAATATTTTTTTTTTTTTTTTTTTTTATGAATACTTCCTATTGAATTTTCAGCCTAATCTCTTGAAATTGCTTAGGGCGCCCGTCTGCTTAGCCGTGCAATTGCAGACGCTTCCGACGGTTATTAAGCTTTTAATACAGGTCAGAACTTAAATTAACGGTAAATTAATAACCTTCCTTCGTCGTCTCGCCTAAATAATTCAAACTCAGCTCGGCGTCCTTAAATTTAATGGAACTCCCAACTTTTTCGCAAATCATTTTTCGCTAAAGTACGCAACGGCCGCGCGCAGACGTGCCTGTTACTAATTCGCATAGCTAATGAATTTCTAATTGAACGCTCGCGTCGAGTCTCGAGCGGACGAGAGCCAAGCTCCGTTCGCAAATGAAGCAATTATTAATTTATTCTTAGCTCTGATGCCTAAGATGTAATAAAAAGTTTAATAATAATAATAATAATATCGAGTAAGTAGCGATGTGTTTGCACTTTTTTTTTTTTTTGAGAAGAAGAAAATGAAGCGAAAGAGGCGCTACGCAATAATTTTACAAATTCTATACAATACGATTGAGGTTTTATTGGCTACGGTAAGCCTTGAATTCGCTAAGAGCTATGAATTATATACCTTTATGACGATGTTCAATGCTTCGTATACACTCAAACTTGATGTTTTAGGGACATTAATTTTCATACTGTCTCAACTTACACTTTGTTCTGGTTCAACACAAAAAAAAAACGAACGAACGAACGAAGCGAACGAAGCGAAGCGAATACACGAAAGAAAGAAAAAAGTTACATCAGTTAGTCAGCTGTTGACACATAGTAAAACTAACGAAATGAAGTATGTAATTTATGCAGCAAATTTGATGTCAGAGTCACGTCTTTCTCGAGAACGTTTGTCTTTACGATTTCTCGGCGAAATATCAGGACTTTTCCTTCGGTACTTATATTATTTATGTAAAAGCCGGGGACAATAAAAAGACTTTTATTGAAAAGACGAATGGAACAAATAGTTCGCAGACAATGATGGGGATTCGTAAATTAGCACTCCTGGCATTTATTTATTTACTTATTAATTTTTATTTCGTTACGAGCCATCCCTACGTTTTTCCCTACAGGAAACCGCCCAATGCTTTATTAACTCTGCCTTGATTTAATCCTCGGTTTTATTCTCGACATTAAGGTAACTGTAGTTCCGCAAACCGTAACCGAGCCAGGATTCAGCGCGAAATAATGACAGAAATTAAAATTACGCAGAATTCTATTATTAGATACATAGACTGACAATTACAATTCTCATTTGCAATCGTGGGCAACAATTTTCGTGCACACCCATCATTCCTTTAGTATTCCTAGTACAAACGATTCTTTTTTTTCTTTTCCTTTTTTTTTTTCTTTATTACATTTACTTTCCTACGGATTATCAACTTTCGATAAACTCCATGAAATGCTTATAATTAATAACGGAGATACGAGTTAAAATTCCTTCAAAATGGTATTTACTTCAAAATAGCCTCGATCGTTGGAATGTTTTTCATACATTTAAATATACTCGAATAAATCTAATCGATTAAGATTCTCGCGCTTTGCCAATAAATATAAGAATCGGACGATAAAAATATGATTTATTATTATCGGTTACTTTATTTGCCTGGCTTTGTATAATAAACGTCGATTAGAGAATATCGAAGTTATATCGAAGTCCGCTTTATAGAAAGAGTTCAGAGAAAGAAAGAAAGAAAGAAAGAAAGAAAGATTGTGAGAAATGCCTGAGAAATGTAAGAATGGCTATAGAATAGGGCAATATTTAATATCCGCTAATATGTAATTCGGTCTGTTTTAGGCAGTAGAGTCCCTCTTGTCAAAGAGCTTTCCAAAACTTTTCTCGACAGTAGTCGAGGAAATCAGAGGGGGAAAAAAAAAGAAAAAAAAAGAAAAAAAAAAGAAAAAAAAATCGAGCACGAAAGTGAAATGTCTCGTCGTACGTTCGACCGGATACACAAGAGCACTCGGCTCTGCTATGCGGCTGCGACAGCATGGAAATGCAGAAAAATGCAGTACTCGGTAGAACTACGTAATCGATCCCACCCCCAATGGCTCTATTAGCCACCTCAATTCTATTAGCCAATCGGTGTATATGCAGGCGTTACGCGATTGGTTTTCGTCCAACGGATCCATTGATAGATAAGTGCATCGGCATCCGAATCCTCCAAGCCATGCACTCTCCATCTGGCAGATGGGGACTGACCCCGGCTTCCGAGAATCTGAAGCACGATCGAGCATTAGCTTTTTGATGCGGCTGCTACTTTTAGTTTGAGACCAACTTCCTTCCTCCTTTCCTCGCCCCTCGTTACCCAATTATAAAAGCCGCTTTAACATTCATCCTGTGCATCCGCGTCGCTTTAATGACGTCAATCACTTATCGAAAGGCGCACCGCGCGACGAGCGACCGACCTCCACCTCCTACAACTAACTTCCAACGTCAACCCTCCCGTCCCTCCCTTCAATAATAATAATAATAATCACAAATGAGCTTATATATGAGCCACCGGCACAACCGTACCATCGATAACTAAGACATCGATACTGTTAAAATTAAGAAATTTCAAGGTCATGTTCTGTCGAGAGGCCCTGCTAATCCGCATTGCTAATCCGTATTTCTAAGATTGTTTATTAGCGAATTTACTTGGTGGAGGATAGTTCAAGGAAAATTATAGACGATCGGGATTCATTTATCATACGCAATTACGTATACGTAAGCAGGTAACGTAGCAGCTCAAATACGTATAAATAATTCAATGTTCATTGGCTACCTCTAAGGAATGTCTTTACATAAGCTAATAAAATCACCCGCTCAATTTGTCATGCTGCGCTTCTCGGTCTGAAATATGCTTTTGACCCGAATTTTCTATAAAGAATGAAATTTTCATTTTATTATTTATAGCTCGCCCGAGGAAAATCATGTCTCTAGTTGCGCGACGTATTTCTTCCCAAGAAATCATCGAAACGAGGCGTTATCATTTTATAAAAGAAAAAAGAAAAAAGAAAAATGCAAAAAAAAAAAAACCAAGTTAAAATTAATTAAGTAAGAACAATTTCTCGCAGGCAATGAAAATTAGGGAGACTTTGGGGTGAGCCTGTTAAACACCATATGGTCGATTCGTGGGTGCCGATAATATCAAATACTAACCTAAGTACACATTATGACTCATTCTAAGTTAGATTCTTATCTGCTGTGTATCGTGGCATAAAATAAATTTTTACCTACTTCCACGCCCTAGATTTGAAAATTTTATAAATATCGTTTAATTATAACTGCGATTAAATACAATCATTATACGAAGAAGGTTAATAAAGCTAAGGAAAAGCTTAAGCTTTTCATCCTTCTGATAATGGCTTACAAAATTATTACTCTTATTTAAGTGAGTTTTTAATGCACATTCATAGGTACGCCGCCGCAACATGTATCTTTAGTCATTTAATTTTGTCCAATTATTAATATATATATATATTGACATGTAATTGACAGGTTTAGATTAGTTTTTATACTTTAATATATGTATAATAATGACTCAGTACAGATATTAATACTGTTAATAAAATTCATAGTAGGCAGTATGATGATGACGATGATGACGATGATGACGATGATGGTAACGATGATGGTAACGATGATGTTGACGACGTTGATGTTGGAAGAATGAGTCAGTGATCATAGCGACCATTAAGGAATAAAAGTAGAAATAATATCGTTTATTAAAAGTCAACATAGGCTCTTTTAATTGTCTTTAGCTTTTAATCACGCATCGAGCGATTATTTCATCAAGAGGCAATCATTAAAGTTGACTTGCATAATAAAAATCTACGATGAACGTGAATTACTGCTCATTTATCGTCAAAGGAGGAATGAATAACTAAGAAAATTAGATTTCCTTATCGTAAAAGAATAAAATCTAGCGAATTATTAAAGTTTTTTGTATATAGTCTTATATTTTGTATATGTTGTGGTTAAGGGAAGGGCTGATTACGCGGACGTGTGTGTGTGCGCGCCTTATGATTTGAGATTCCTTATATGAAAGTATATTGAGCAGAGCGGCACGTAACTCTGGGGACATCTCAATGTCATTAAACAGACCGCGTGCGAACGCCTTGTAGAAAGTACGCCTTGCTAATAAACTGCGCATACGCGTCCTACCTTGCCTCTTTTTTTTTTCTTTTCTTTTTTTTTTTTTTTATGCATACATTTTATTTTTTACAAATATCATTACCCTATCATTATTACCCAATGTACCACGCACACAACAATGTTCGGAAATTATAAATTACATATCCTTTGCTTCATAGATACGTATATTTGTGTTCGTGTGCGTGCGTGCGCGCGCGTGTGTATTAGCTTCATTTAGTAATAATACACCGAATGTGGATAAAATATTAAAGTGAGGGAGGGAATAAAGTTTTCGTGTATATTCGAAGCTACGAAGTTTTTGCGGGGAGCGCAAAACTGTCCTGCCCTTCACGACCGTATTAATACGTTGTAGGAAATATGCTTTCACACGCACTTTATCTGACGGGCGGACATTAATATTTTAGCTAAAGGATATCGAGGCTACACCTGCGATTTCAGATTTTATTATTTCCTACGCGTTCTCCTGGCGACGGGCCCTCGGCTCATGCTCGTGGTCAAGCATATAATGAAACAAAACAAAAAAACAAAAAAAAATGGTTGCGGGGGGGGTTGAGGGTTACGTCCGTCGGAAAAGAAAAACTACGTGGGGTATTTGCGACTTATTAGGGGTCGTTACGAATTAAATACTTTATGAATTCGATGGGGTGGGGGGTGGTTTGGGTGGTGGTTGGGGCGGAGGTAAGGGAGGAGGGCAGCTACGCTTAATTTCCTTTGAACCAAGTGGCCAAGTAGCTCGACAATGCCCTGCCCCTCACTTGTCATCCTTCGCATTAAGCATTTTAATAGCGCATGCAAGTTTTTCCTCCTCACCCTCGGCATATACGCCTCCTGTCCTCAGCCACATGTCCGCCCTCACCCACGTCGTTCTTACAATGCTTTGTATTTCAGTTGGAGTTGGAGTTTAAAAAAAAAAAGGAAAAAAAAGTTGCCCAACTATCCGAATTCTATAAAATATTGTAATATTACGGTATTCTTTTTTTTGTTTTTTTTTTAAAAAAGTCTTCGATTATCGATTCGTAAATAAAAATAAACAGTCTTCGCGGCAACGTTTTCCCTTTGCTCTTAATGTATACACTTTAACATACTCTTAATAAATATAAGCACGTAATCCTACGCCCGTGGAATTCGATTCGTTATAGGAAGACGTTTGTTTTTTTTGTATTTTTTTTTTGTATTATTTTGACCCCGGAGATAAATCGATTAATTAATTCGGCATCGGCATCGGCATTAATGGGAGTCCGTTCAAAACGTAATTCTTAAATTACGTGAGGTGCTTCATTGTACCGGAGCGGAAGTCTTTTTTTCATTATTTCAACGAGAACATATATAATGAAAATTACTTTACGAAGGCATCAAACGTAGATAATAGAGCAACGATTAAGTCGGCCATTCATCCATTTACAAGTACGTTGAATAGCCAGCTCATTTATTCGGTTCGTAGGTATGCAACGCAATGAAACGTCAAATGCAATGAAATGCAATGAAATGCAATGAAATCAAATGTAACATTAAGATAACCCTTTTTTTATATAACAATATTTAAAAGTGCAGTAAATGCAGTAAAAAAGCTATTGACGCATCGTAGGAAGTGGGGTGTGGACACTGACAATTTGTGGCCTTAACGATGATTTTATATTACGAGTCCATGTTGAATTGTTAACGAAATGGAATACGGTAATCTAATGGCGAAAAATTCAAGGCCTTTTTAGCGCTTTTGTCATTCAAATAGGCGTGAGGTGTCAATTTAGTAAATGGAAAAGGTTAAATGCAGCAATTTATTGGAAGAAGCGATGAAGCCATAGCCTCCCTCTCCCTCTCTCTCACTCTCTATACATGTATATGAATAATAAATGAATAAATTGTCAACATTAATGATGACTAGTGTCCTAATATAATGTGATCCCGCCTCGATTCAGCCACCAGAAGTGCGAATTATAAATTTCCATCTGCTTAATATTTTTTGCCAATTTAATAATAGAGCTCGTGCATCATCGTCAACGCGCAATTTACAATTCGGGTCTCTCTCTCTCTCTCTCTCTCTCTCTCGCTAACAATGATAATAGTTATATAAATATTAATATTAACAATAATAGTAATAGTGATAATAAGAATAATAATCACAATAGCGAGAATGATGGTGGTGATGGTGATGGTGACGGTGATAACGAAGACGACGAAGACGACGAAGACGACGAAGACGACGACGACGACGACGAAGACGACGATAATACAATGTGCTCGAATTAAATGGTCACGTAGTTGTAGGCTGGCTCTAGTGGGCCAAAAGGAATTTCGTTTGTCAGTCTTAAGAGATCGGATGCGTGAATAGCCAAAATTACGGTTCTAGTACAGAGAGCTAGCAGGAGTGCCGGAGCGGGCCGGGGCGTGGCGGGACGGTGAAATAGAGTGGGAGACGCGCGAGGAGGCGGGATGGGAGAAAAATAGTCCGAGAGGCGATCCGAATAGCTCCGTCGGCCGGCGTCTCTCTCACCCCGCCCCTGCCCCTCTGAAAGAGGCCTTTGCCAGGCTACTACATCTCCTTCGGCTTAATATTCTACGGCGTATTACTACAGCTGTGCTATATTAATGCAATAATCGCTTACGCTTATAGCCGCAAACGTCAAAGTCAGTCGAGCTTGATCCCCAAGGACGCGGCTCGGGGATCACGGAAGCTCCCTCCAGGCAGGGGCTTTTAACGATTCCGGCCCAGGATCTCGGGCTCAAGCTAGCCTCAAGCCAGATATCGACAGCCGTGGTCCGGGCACTGGCGAGCCCCTCCCGCCTCCCAGCCCCCTATAAATACGTCGCGCCTTGACCCACCGGGGGAAGAAGGAGGGGCGACCTCGGTAACGGGATGGAAGAAGCGGCGACTCTCTACTCGACTCGACGTGATATAATAATAAAACCTCCGTAGCCGAGGTTGTTTATGCTGGCCGAGCGAGTTGTGCGCCAACTGGAATTCGGATGTTTCTATGCGTTCTATGCTCGGACTCTCATAGTGCCAAGTTATTTATATTTTGCTCGATGATGGGTCACCGTACGGAGATAATTTCCCCGAGGCAGTCAGGCAGGCGCCTACCGGGAAGCCCGATGATAACCTACCTCCGACCGGCCAGGACATCTCTGGACACGGTCGAGCGAGTCGTGGTCGACTTACCGGAAATCTCCTCGTTCCGGAAAATGCTCGCGGTACGCGAGGCTTAAGGGCCGTTTTAAAAGTCACGCGGCGAGTCACGTGACGGTCTCCTCAGTCCAGCAGTAGGTAAATACGAGGCCGAGGCCCCGCTGCTCGTTAAAATAACACGAAGAGCGATAAAATAGTAGGCATAGCCATTGACAAGCCAAAATTTAATGTCCCGAGTCTCCTCCTCCGCATTGGCTTTGGCTACAGTCGAATAATGACTTTCGCTACATTTCCCCGCTGACAAAGGAAATTTTTACCGATATTTTCTTTTTTAATTGGCCGGGCGGACGGACGGACGGCGGCCTTTCAAGAGACGCTCGCTCGCTCGCTCGCTCACTCGTTAAAAGCGCGTCGACCATGGGAAGAAAATCTAGCCTGCCTGCCATTTGTATACAATAACAACTAATGCGCTTTTGGCGGCTAAGATTTTCTTTCACTTTCACATTGGGATCATCTATAAATACGCAAAAGAAAGATCTCTTTAGCTCGGTAAGTCCCGCGGGCCCATGCGCCCCCTGCAATAAAACCTCCCTCCGTTCTTCTCTCTTTTTTTATATTTAGATTGTAATAATTTTAGGACAATATTACTCGACCCTCGAGCACGAGGGCAAAGTAAACTTTAAGTTATCGAGCCGTTGGCCTTACGTAATAATTCCATTGCGGGGGGACTCGGCGGCGTCGCTCCGACGAGATATCACGATACCAGCGGCGGCCATAGCCGTACAGAGGGCGGAGGGCTGGGATAAGGCCGAGAGCTTTTGCGCGGACGTGAATTCGTGAGCCGATGAAGCGCGATCGTGGTGAGCACGTGTCCCTCTGTTGTGTCGAAGAGTGCCGATCGAGCCGCACGATGATTACAAAGCGATACGTAACGCGACTCCCAGAGATCGTCTATTTTATTTTACGGCAAGCATGGTGTCGGACAATTCGAGTTTTCGCGCTGCGCGTATGACTTTATACGACCTGTACCCGTACATATCGGCAGGCCTGGCTCGGGCCAGATTCCAAATTTAACCGTAAAGTTGAGAAAGCTTGGTGGGGGGGGGAAAGAAGAAGAAGAAGAAGAAGAAGAAGAAGAAAACCCCTTTGGCCGGAGCAACTATTCGATAGGACAGTCTGGAGGAATATCGACGACTCGGTTGGTACGCCGATGGTGGGGCGTCCCCCTCTTGCCCCACCGTCACTTTGACGAGTTATTATCCACATAAATTGCCGCGCGATGCCGAGAGATTTGCCGCTTTGAGCTAAAGCACCCCATCCCTCCCGCCCTCCCACCCCATCCCGTACCGCTTTCTCTTGATTTTCGTTCGGATATTTCGGAAGCTCTTCTTCTTGCTCGAGACCGGCGCTCTTACGTCCACTTAATATTATTAGACGTAAACACCCCCGAGCAGGAATAAGCAACTTTGTAGCAACTTATTGACACCAAGCCCTGTTCCCCCTCCTCCCCATCCTCATCCCCCGCTCCCTATATTTCCCGCGCGAACAAAGCGAGCTTCGCTTAACGTACTCTTAGGGAACGCGCGGCTTGCGCAAGCCTCGTTTATATTTACCGCACAAATCATTCGCGATTCGCAGGAATTCCATTGGCAATGTTGCTCCCTAAGCGGTCGCGTGTATTTTTAATATTTTTTAATATTAATTGTACTTGGCGGCTCCCGGACACCTCAAACTCAAATAACGTCATAATACTTTAATGTAATAGATGGAGGAGGGAGGGTGGGAGGGATGGAGGGAGGGGAAAGCCTAGGAGGAGTGCTTGGGCTTGTAAAAAATTCAATTCTACTGAATTATCTTGCGCAATCGCTTCTCCTTGAACAATAAAGTCGACGCTTCGGTGTGTACGCTGCCAAAGGCTTGTAGATGTGTACAGCCGCGTACATTGGCGCCATTCATAAGCCTCCATTCGAATTAGTTTCTACTCCAATTGTTCCGACGGAATATTAAAATGAAATGAGAATTTTTAATGGCTACGGGAGGCTATCGAGCCACTGCGAACGCTGCTGCACTCGCGTTAAGAAAAAAAAAAAAAAAAAAAAAAAAAAAAAAGAAAAAGGTAAAAAAAAAAAAAACAACAAATTTTTTCTACCTTCCTCGAGTCTTAGGTGTTTTATTTTTCGTTCTTTTTTTTTCCCCCCCCTTTTCTTTTTCTTTTCTTTTTTTTGTTGTTGTTGTTGTTGTAAATTACATAGCCTCGCTCACGCATTCTTATTGTAACGATATTATTGTTATCGTTATTCTACGGTTATTGTTAGGCGAACGAAAACCATTGGCCACATGTATGGCACGGGCACGCGCACGAGGGCAGCGCGTTTTCGCGTTTCCAGGTCAAAGTAAATAGGATTTGCGACAATTGATCGACAATCGTTGCGATACGAGAAGTGGAGCCGAATGTCAAATTGACGTTGGGAAGAGTAAGTGTTTAAGAAGTACGTGATTTCGTGGATCTATCCGGGGACGAGGGAGTGAGGAGGCTCTGCCGTACACCGAGGCTGCTAGCCACCCTAATATTTATCGGTACATGATTAATTGATCGTTGGCCGTCAGGTCCGCGCGAGCGGGGCATTAATTTTTCAATGAACGTCGGTTCTCGGCCAGAATCCCTGTGCTGAAATAACGCATGGACTTGGGCTGGGCGCGTCGTTCGAACGTTACGTTTAGACCGGAATGGCCGATCCGTTGCTCTGATCCACGCGGCTTATTTACCGCGTCGAATAGCATTTTACCACCCCGACTGGCTCGATGCGGAACTTTATCGCCAGGAAGGATCGAGCTCGTCGAGGAAAGCTGTTGGCTATACAAGAGCTCGTGTACAGAGGTCGCTGGGCGCTTAATGCAGATGTGCACGGCTTATAAAATTATTCACAAGCCGTGCGCGAAGGTGAATAATGGGCGGGCGGGCGGGTGGGTGGTTGACTGACAGTCATGGGTGTGTGTGGCATCCAGGCGAGAGGATCTATAGGACGACGCGCTTCGCTGGCCCACTGATTTCCCATACGTCAACTCCATTACGTCAACGTGGAAAGCCGCCCAACCCCACCACCCTACCCCCAGCCCCCTTCCACTCTTTAATGCGCACAGTAGGTCGAACTGGAGCAGGCAACTCCGTAAAACGACTGTAACAAAGTAGACTGTAACCGCACGGTTCCCCATGTGCCGAATATTACTTACCGAATGTTAGTTGTTAGTTATTAGTTAATAGTCTCGTTTCGTGCTCGAGACACGGATCGCCGGACTTTTATAGCCTCCGCTTACGTATTTCTCGTATTTGCAACGTAGGCCGCCTTTGTTGTCAAGATCCCTTTAGCCGTTATTCGAATTTTCCATCGAGGGAATTTCCGATCAAAACACCGACCTTTCCAAACACTTTTGCCAAATTTATACTATTAACGTTCACATCTATTACCGATTCTTTTATATCTCTTATTTTAATCGCGTCGGTTTATTTGCCCTTCATCATCATCATCATCATCATCATCATCATCGTCATCGTCATCATTATTATTATTCATTTACAGTTTAATTAACGCTCTTTCCTATGGCCTTGAGCAACGAATTTTTAATTCCATTACTTACAACTCTTGTGTCACTTGTATTACAAATTATATTAAGTTCTTCTTTGCTTTTACGCCCGAGAAATTAATTATTTTCACGCTATGTTCGCATTCAATTGGCCTCACACAAATGCAAATTATTTTAACACTAATGATCCGGATAATTAACCGGACATCTCCGTATCTTTTTTTATCGTTATCAGGATTGTATTGCCGATGCACGTAGTGCTAAATATTATTTAAAGAATAATTTAAATATAAATAATTGATCTTGAAAGTTGTTTAGATTGTTGCGAATAATGCACTTGAGATCGTTGAAAAATTATTTCCAAGCAAACAAACGAGTCTTTACTCTTTTGCATAAATCTTTTGCATAAAATGTATTTTTTAGTTTAGACGCTCACGAGCGTATTGTATAAGCATACTGACCTCGTAAATCAATTTGCATATTTATTTCTCTTTGAACATATGCTTTTAAAAGTTCGTCATATTTAATACAATTTTCAAAGGCTCTTCGACAACGTATTATATACTTTTATTATATAAATGGACTAAGCATTACGTAGACTTAATTTTAAGATGGTTAACGTTCGTGCCCGTGAGCCTACTTATCTGTATTCTATGCCTAATTCTGTATAAAATACGATTTAACGATATCGCTGCTGTAGCCCGAACACGTTTCTTTATCATATTTTTCCTGTTCCCGTGCAATAACATCGTACTGCATTGTGGATTTAAGAATATAAAGCACCAGCTTAGACACGATAGCGCATACGAAAGTATAAATTTAAACAATCGCCGCGTTTGTTAGGGATATTCGTGTTAGGTTTATTCGTCAATGACAGAGGAAAATCTAGCCTTCGGAGCGGCAATGGGGTGGGTACAACTGCGTACACAGTCTCTGCTCAGTGTTTGTGTGCGTGCGTGGAGGCGGTATGGGGTCGGCAAGTAGATCGATAATGCGCAAGCGCTTTACTCTTCCTGCCGAGTAAAACTGAAGTACACGAGGGTGCATCCTATGCCCTTGTCCTTCTTTCTCTTATTTTCCCCCTTTTGATTCTCCCCCACGTTACTGCCCTCTTCTTCTTCTCCCCCCACCTCTCTCTCTCTCTCTCTCTCTTCCACCCTCCAAATTTAGCTTTCGACGCTATTGCAATTCATCGCCTACGAGCTCGTTGGCTCGGCCTTACTAACTCGGACGGCACAACTTCCATCCTTTCCTTGCGCGGCCAAAATATCTCCATAAACTGCTCTTGTCACTCGACTGCTTCGACAACTTATCTCGTGCATACCGAATTTTACCCTGCCCGTCCCTACCCTACCGCAAACTCTATGATTATCATATGATATACGCAATATTGACATGCGTGTCCGATCGTTCGACATCGTGAACGTTCCTTAAGAAATTTCGCAGAGGATTTTTTTTTTTAAATCAATTTAATTCGTACGAGTTGGAAATTTAGTTGAATAAAGTGCTTAATTGAAACAGGTCCATCTCCAACTGAGAAATATAATCCTCTTTGAGTGACGAGCTCCTAAATTAAAATAGTATGGGAAGTATTTACTGCGCGGAAGTTAAGTAAACCAATTTTCGTCAATAATTTTAATTATAATTTATAATAGGCATAGACATTCTCAGGTTCTTCTCGTATTTTCCTATTGCATACCACCGTAACGGGCAAAATAACTTCTTTCCTTTCGTACTTTAGTATTCGTAGGTTTTATTTTTTTTTTTATTATTATTATTATTATTATAAATTGAAGAATGGCTGATTTAAGAATTATTAAATTAATACGGATTGAACGAGTGTTCTTTGGGCATTGGTGATGCACAGGAGACGGCTTTTCATGAAAAGGCATTTCCCCCTCGGGACGAAGGGCCGTCGATCGCAGTAATTCCTTACTTGAAAACAAAGAAATTGACGGGAATAGGGAATTCAGAACCTTTTTGAGGGACATGTAGTACATTCGCTATCTTTCACTTTCGTTTATGCTTCTCTCTCTCTCTCTCTCTCTCTCTCTCTCTCTCTCTCTCAACAGTGCGCGCGCACAGACGTATACGTACAGTTTGACCGAGCCACACATGCAAGCACTAATAAAATCTTTCTCTCTTCCTGTCAGCGTAGGAGAGACGAAGCAACTTCACCAAGGTGAGGGTAAATTTGCGCGATGATAGTCTATGTGAAGGGAGAATCCGTCAGAAATAGAAATGTCCAACGGGATTCTTAGGTCTGTTCGGATCAGAAACTAGGAGAAGCAATAATAGTAATTGCACTGAATCTAATGAGCTTTTATAACCGTCATTTACATTGTCCCGAGGTGTCGAGTGTGAAAAAAATTTACATAGTTTACAACGTGCGTCTTTACACGATAATAATCATTTACGACCATTCAATAAAATTATCTCTTTAACAATTTCAACGCGAATAAACAGCCTCGGCCGATGTACAAAATAGAAAAAAAAATGCATTTAAATTAATTAATCTCCAATTAAATGCAAAAAAAAAGAAAAAAAAAACAAAACAAAAATTTCAATTAAATAATACGTATTTTCTACGAGCGCTCTCATGTAGCGATTGCAATTTTTACGTTTGATATTAAAAAAAGAAAGAAAGCAAAGAAAAAAGTAACAAGAGGTTTTCTCATTCGGGTCTGTTTGAAAAGTAAAACGTATGAGGAAGCAATTTAAAAGCTACAAGCCATCCGAATTGAAATTATCAAAAATCATAAAGAAACATTAATTTATTAATCTTTTTCTGTTTTTTTTTTTTTTTTTTTTTTTTTTTTTTTTACTTTTTCCAATTTACCTATTCATGGTCTAATAATTTTTCATACAAGAGCTCGCCTATCGAATAATCGACAATGTTTTGTTGACTCTTATTAATGTACTCACAAATCCTATTGAATTCTCCAAGAGAAAATGTTTTTAACTTTCTCTAAATAGTGAACTTCGGGCCCAGGTACGCGTGGACTGTAAATAAACATTCCGGCTTATGAACTACTGCATCTGCAATACTAATATCTTTGTCGGTACTTTTTTTACGTTAGATAACAATTCTTAGAAAGGAATATTATGATATATCTCGCGTGATTAAAATAAACTCAACGGATTCTTAAATAAGGCCATTGATAATAATTTTATTCCTTTGACGGAGGTGAATTAAGACGGCGATTTATGTTCAATACGTAATTAGTCACGTTTGAACTCATTTGTACTGAAATAAATAATTCTTAAGGATGACACAAGCTCTATGAAATTCATCCGACAAAGATTCGATTACGCCTGTAACTGTAGTCTACTTATCAAATATAAATGGCCGATTGCTCACAATTTTTTGTTAATTCATTCATTTACTTATTTATTTATTCATTTATATATTTATTTATTTATTTATTTATTTATTTATTTGTCGCTGTTCGTGTAAATAAGAAAGTATGCGTTTTAAAAGTCGACTCCGTTTATCTTAAAATACATCATAATAAGTTTTTAAAAGCCTGGAATTTCGAGACAATACGGAATTTAATAGAAATTTACTAAATTGGTAATTTATAGATTATAAAAATAAATTATTATTATTTCATAGTGTAAGCAAGCAGATTTAAAAGCTTTTTCTCGATTTATTTTCGCACTTAAAGTGCATTTGCATCGAGCGAAAATAATTCTCTTAGATAAAATCTTTTCCGTTACAGATTAATAACAAATGCCTTAAGAACTTATTTTTAGAAAATTAAAAAATATTCTGTATTTACGATGCTTTGGCTCTTCAGACTTTCTCAAGAAAAAAAGCTTAATAAATTGACCGACTCTTTTTGTGACTAATTATTATTGAAATCGATAGAATGTTACTAAATTTACATTGTTATTGATAAGCTCTAAAAATCAACTTTATATATCTGAGCGATAATTATTATTTATGCCAAAAAGCCTCTTTATTAAGAGTAAACACGATAAGGATACTTTTCAATATATATATATATATATATATATGTGAACTAAAATAAATAAATACGTCCTTATGTACAGAATTCTAAATCTATTTAACACGCTTACATCATTTCTTATGAAAATCTATACATTTCCATTATTAAACAAAAGGTATAATGCATATGTTCTTCTAATTATCGGATTTAACGTTCAGAATACTTTAGACTTTATTGCATTTCCTTGACATCATTAAAATATATTTTTATTTTACACACTATTGTGGAGATGAAAATGGACTTTTAAAATATTTAATAAAGAAACTAAAACGATTTTGAAAGAAAATGATGGGAAAATCATTTTATTACGCATTATAAATTGAAAAGGAGCCACGCGCATATGTAAATTAATTTTTTTTTGTTTTTTTTTTAATATTTTTTATTAATGTTTAATCTTTAAGCTATTCTGCTACGATCACGGATAATATAACGTAATTCCGA
This sequence comes from Ceratosolen fusciceps, assembly GCA_018883505.1. Classification (NCBI taxonomy): domain Eukaryota; kingdom Metazoa; phylum Arthropoda; class Insecta; order Hymenoptera; family Agaonidae; genus Ceratosolen; species Ceratosolen fusciceps. The sequence continues at coordinate 270,843 of RCIC01000017.1, forward strand.
ATACGATCGCGTATGCTTTTAAGTAAGTAAGTAAGTAAATCGTTACTGCGTTAAGATTTAAAAAAAAAAGAAAAAGAAAAAAAAAGAAAAAAAAGAAAGATAGAATGAACTCTGATGAGAGTCGAGTGAGAAAAATGCGAGTACTAACTAATGCAATATTCTTAGCCATACGAATGTCCGTTTAAGTTGTCCCCCTACCCCCGCCCCCAACCCTCCCGGCAATGCCATGACGGTACAAGCAAGTGTGCATGTGTAAGAACTTTGAGCACGCAAAGTCCTTTGGCACAGTGACATGGAATTTACTAACTTCCTAAAATAATACGTCACAGTATCTGATAATAATGTCAGGAAAATATTTATAAATAAAAGTAAACCCCTTTACATGCTCCGCAAGTACGCGCTTGCCTTGTACGTACACCTTCGGTATTATGCAATCGATTCACAATCGATCGCGAATTTAAATAATGCAATTAGTCGGCTTCTCCTAATCCATCATTATTAACAACAATTTTACAATTCCCTAAGTTATATCTCTGCACATCTTTCATATATATATATTGAATTTAATAATTATAGCGTGCCCCTTGTGATTAAAAAACTATTACCTAATTATTATTATTATTAATAATTTTAGACAAAGAGTATGCTTAATCGATCGGTATTTAGCGTTATGCAACCGTATCGATTGAATTGAAAGAGCACCGAGTAGATTCAAAAACTTTGAAGTACATATTGAAAGTTGGGATTGAAAGGAGGAAAAGAGTACGGAAGCACACAGGAAATCTGTCGGTTTTTTTTCTTTTTTTAATTTATTCTACAAGCTATCTAGTTGCGGGATAGGAGATCGCTTGTATTCCTTAACCGAGAGCAAGCTTTGTGCGGGCTTGTAGTTTTTGCGGCTGAAAAGTTATTCTAAGGAAACGGAGAGGGGTTATTGGGAGGGTGGGGGTGGGGGTTGGGAGCGGCGACGTAGAAATATATAAACGTATAAAAAAAAAAAATAAAGTAAATATAAAAGGGGAAAAGGTAATCGCGGAGAGGTATAATTTTGAGGCTCGACGCGACACTTTGAAATTCCGCCCTTTCTTATCGAATGAATGACGACGACGACGACACTACGACCACTACGACAACCACTACGACAACCACTACGACCACTACGACTCGCTAGAGAATCCAGTTCAGTGGGATATATTTTTCGCATTGAAATCGATGAGCGGAAAATGCTTTCGCTAATAAAAGTTTAACAATGGCTATAAGCTCGTTTGCAAGGCAATAGGTCATTATTGTCTATGGGCTTCGAGTATTGAGAGGAACGACGTAGTCGAATTATTGGCAAGAGAATGCCGAGGCGGAAGTGGGGCTGCTAGGAGGAGGTGGATGGAGGTGGAGGTGGAGGTGGATGAGGTGGATGAGGTGGAGGAGGTGCAGGAGGTGGAGGTGGAGGAGGGACTGGTGGAATCGTTCGTCCGACTGCGAAAAGAGTCCGGGTAAGTCCAAGTCGATGCCTTGAGGCGGAGGAAAGCCGGGGCCGAGGGGGCGTCGAGGCACACGTGACCTTTGGCCCGAGCACGTACCGAGCTGCACAGCAGGACCGGGTTCGTCCTATAAATTTCCTCTCCTAGTCGCGGCTTCATCTGCCGCGATCAACGGCAAGCTGTGACGTAACGGAGGAAGCCTCCCTCCTCTTACCGAGGGAAAAACTTCTTCCCCACCAGCCAAGGCCTCGGTCTCGCGCTTCGTCGAAAACACATGTTCAAGCGGACGAACCTCTCGGATTCCGCGCCCGTTACAGCCAAACTTACCACAAGAAACTAAGACCTAGCCGGTAATTATCCTCACTTAACCTTCGCATCTTAACCTTCATTTGTTCATTATCCCCGGACTGGCTCGAGATTTCGTGGTAGTACCCCTCGCCCCCCCCCCATAAGCTTTATTACCCCCTTCGTACGCTTCCCCCGCTCATAGAGATTCTCATCGTTTTTCCCTTGATGTGCATTGTCGAGCCCCGACTGGACGGTCCATTACACTGCAATTACAACGCGGCAATGGTTGAGGGTAGGGAGGGGTAGTGGACGGGGGATGTATTACCCGAATGTAAGGTAAAATTCGGAGTATCGGCCTGGGCTCGGAGTTCGCGTTGGGGTCTAGAAGGTACCCGGGTAGCGGAAGCGGACAAAGCCGACGATTGGAAGAAAAGCTCGGCAAGCTTAGAGATTCGGTTACGTAACGATGTTCGGTTACGTTCGTTAATCGTGACGCCAAGTGCGAAAGCCGTTTCCGTGGAAACTGCCGAGGTTCCGCGAGCCGCCGAGGAGGATTAATCGCGAAAGTGGAGCTCTAGGGAGTCCACGGAAGAGGCTGTCGGCCAGTGAGAGAAGAGTAGGGACCGGCGCCGTTACGTTACCATCCCTCCCCGACCCTCGCAACCCCGAGTCCGTCGCAGCCGGTGAAACGTTCCTCTTCCATAGTCACGCTAGCAACTATTAATAATTAATAGGCACGGAGATATCTAGTTACCCATAACCAACGGAACGGGGCATTCGTCATTTTCCTCCCGCGCTCGTGGTAAGGCATCTCTCTCTCTCTCTCTCTCTCTCTCGCTACCGCGAGTTATATGAGCTTGGTCGACTATTGAACCGAATAACCCCTGGCCCCGGCAAGTCCTTCGCCTCTTATCGTTATCGCGAGACGCGGACCGAGTCGAATGTCCCTCCCTTTATTTCGCCCAATGCGTTGGCCGCCCTGTCGACGCAATACGCCGGCCACCGCGTGCTGCCAACATCCCAAGATACGAGACGCGTCTTTACCACGGCGCTCCGCCGTCCTAAGCTACGACGTCACGAGCCTCCGGAATATCCGATGCCTATTCGTAATTTCGCAATCGCGCGATCCCGCGCAATCATCAACGTCCTGGCCTGATCAGCTACCACGAGATTCAACGTCAGCCTGGATAGCGCTAAAAGGGCTTTTAAAGGGCCGAGCACGACGTAGCCAGGCTACGCAGCCGAGCCCCTCCAGCTGTTTAGCTACAATTACTTGACTAGCTACACTTTTTTTTTTCGTCGTCACCAATCATAACATAATATTAATATTATTAATAACAACAATAACAATAATAGTATATTAATAGTATTAATAGTATTAATAGTGATGATGATGGAGATAATGGGCGCTGGAGGACTCGTAACGTCTCGCTCTCGTCCCACGTTTATCAAGTCTGGGGTGAAATTCACCATTAATTTGTCATGGGAAAGTTCCCTCTGTGCGAAACTTTTTATCAGGCTATGCTTATATCAGCGATCTCTGCCGGGCCTGCGAAAAATCTTCAAAACGATCATCTAGACGTAATTAATAGACCTCGTTGAATATGCATGCACAGCTTATCCAGGAGGTATCCGGTGGCGTCCTTGGCACGGGGGATCCGGTCCATCTACGCGGGCCGTCACACTGGCACACGAGCCAGCTGACATTATCCCGGAGGAGCCGATTAGCTGTCACGAGGACAAAGGATTCGCTAGGCCGATCCTCGCTGGCTTTCAGTGTGTGTGGGGGGTGGGGGTGGAGGGGGCGTAGCGAGAGAATGGAGCTTCCATGGAAAAAAGGGGCTCTCTCGCTCTGGATAATAACGTCCGTGTGACTTTATGAGCAGAGGCAAAAAAAGGAAGCCCCAAAGAAAAATATAAAAAAAAAAAAAAAAAAAAAAAGAAAGAATAATATAAACTTTAGTGGCCGCGTTGCTTCTACTATGTATTAACGTTTCTACGTATAAAGTATCGTGACATACGATCCTAATCCTTTTTATGTTCGTGATAATCGATACGTGATACATCGGAGATCATTCGCAAACATCGCAGGCTGTTTTATACGTATATACACGCGTATACGTACGTGTATATTTATCCCCGCGTTTAATCATTATTTAAAAATAGTATTAACTCGTCTCCGAGTTTTATTGCTAAGCCAAAACTTTTGACATTGTTTACAAATGCAAACTCGGAGCCCGTGTTATTATTATGCTTCTTTCTGCTGCAATGAAAGCAACAAATTCGTTCGGCCCTCTTCTTCTTCTTCTTCTTCTTCTTCATCTTCGTCTTCTTCTACTTCTTCTTTTCTTTCTCTTTTAGTTCGTGCAGTAATTTTATACATCTTGTCTGTATCACTTACATGTGTTTTATGCGTAAATAACGATAGTACGTCTTATACGGTGATATTTTTGTAAGAGCCGCCGACTGGAAGATGGATTAATTTTTTTTTTTTCTTCTTTTGCGAATGTATAGCCCCGATCTGTCTATCTTGTCTTTGTTGGCGGAAATTTAATTTTGTTGTCGGTGGTGGTGGTGGTGGTGGTGGATGTAAGCCAATGGTCGCAATGACGTATTTCTAAGGTAACCGAATAATTTCGCATCGTGTTTTGTAACGTGTACAAAGCAACGAGTTAGTCGAAAAGCATTCGAACGTCATGGGAAAGAATTAAAAGAAGAAGAAGAAGAATAAGACGAAGACGAGGACGAAGATGAAGAAGATGAAGAAGAAGAAGAAGAAGAAAAAAGACTTATTAGCCCGTGGCTAATAAAAGGAATGAAATGCTTGGTTCTTTTCTTACGTAAGACGAGCGCAGGAGTCTTAAGAGTCTTAAGACTTGGTTTTTTATGCTTGTTATGGAGGTGCGGCAATTTGCTTAAAATAAGAGCAGTCATAATTCTTAGCGAATTCGCAATAGTCGACAAACTATTGCTACGCAGAAATTATTTTAGACGGAGGCATTATTTTATACGCGTGCGAGAGCGGCGCTCCTACCGCCGAGCCATTTCCCGATCATATTTTTTTTTCTTTTCTTTTCTTTTCTTTTTTTTTTTTTTTCAACAAAAACTCGAGTAGTTTGTTTACCGGCGGCGACTGAATAATACTCGCATCAGCTAACCGAACCTTATTCCCGTCTGAGTCCTTTGCCAGACAAAGGAAATTACGCTCCCTTAGCGAAAAATAGCGTCATTAGATGAAGGATCGCGTCGATCGTCGTTTTCTCCCGTTTTCTTTCGCTTTCGCGTGGCCTGCCCCGAGAGGGATGGGGGGGGGAGGAGCAAGAGTTAAGGACGCCGGACGGCGTGGAAGAGACTTATAGTCGGGAATAATGCGGGACGAGGGGAGGACCGAGCGCCCGTTGCTAAAAAGTTCGATTGATCGCGAGGTGGAGGAGCGGGAACGGGAGCGGGAGCGGGAGCAGGAGCAGGAGCAGGAGCAGGAGCAGGAGCAGGAGGTGGAGAAGGGGTGAGAGAGAGAGAGAGAGAGAGAGATGATAGGACGAGGAATAAATGTTCGGGCGGCTTAGCAAGGCTCTTCTCGAAAGCCACGAGAATGTCAGGAATCAGAAATAACTCGGAATAAAGAAGAATAGTTGTGTAAGAGGCTCGTGGTTAGTCCGTCGTGTCCGTGGGGGGAGGGTAGGAGCGGAACGGGTAGGGCCGCGGTGTCTAGGGTCTGGAGGGGGGATCGCAGGTGAGCCTGTCGGCGAGACTTAGGGGGAGGAGAACGGACGGCCGAGGAGGATGGGTCCTCGCGCATGTGGACCGAACAAGTCTGGCGTCACGTACCTGCGCTCTCGAGCGGCTTCAAACCGACCTCCCGTCCTCGCGAAACAGCTGATCCGGCCTCGGGGGCCTCCACGACTCTGGTGAACTCTCAATCTCACTCCCTCGGCCTCTTAGCGCTCGTATCGATGGTAAGGACTGCGCCCCCGCTGCCGCTCACTTATCCAGGTCGCCGTCGGGGCAAGGCGCTTGCCGCTGTTGCCAGGTCGCGCGGCGCGCTTCGAGGAGTTCCAAGCCGGGCCCGGAAGGACCTCGGGGAGTTTTCATCCCGGGCGGCCGAGTCTAAGGGCGTCTAGAAGACGAGAGGGCGGCCGCCCGAAGGCCTCGTCCCGAGGTGAACTACGAAGCTTCGGCACTATTGGGGTGGCTATTGGGATGCTCGGGCTCGTCCTGTTCGGGGGCGGGCGCGACGATCCCCTAGTGCGCGGGGGAGGGTGCACGCGACAGGAACTCGCGTGTGCGCGTCTCTCGGCTCGGAGCGAGCCAACGTCACTGCCGATACACTGGCCGCGAGGAGCTCGGCCGAGCTTATCTCCGCACTCGGGGACTCTGCCGCCGCCTGTCGTGTAGGAGTAGAGAGAGAGAGAGAGAGAGAGAGAGATAGAGAGGTGGGAGCTCGCGACTCCCCGGCTCTGCGCGCAGACGCGGCCACTCGGAGCTCCGCTTCCCTCGGCGTTTTGTCCGGCCCGGTCCGCCTCCGTCCCCTTGGCCCTTCGACCGCCGCCGCCTCCGCTACCGCTGCCTCCGCCGTCGCCGTCGCCGCCGCCGCCGTTGCCGCCACCGCTGCTGCTGCCGCCGCTGCTGCTGCCGCCGCCGCGCCCGTTGCCCACCCCCTTCTGCACACCGCCGACACCAGGGGACACGCACCGATTCACAATTACTTTACCTTCTTATCTCGTGTGCCGGCACTGCCGTCTATCGCGCGCCTTTATTTCTTTCTTTTTTTTTCTTTTTTCTTCTCTCTCTCTCTCTCTCTCTCTCTCCCCCCTTCCGCACCTCTCCTATAACTCTTTGACTCGGATTCAGCCCGCTCCTCGATACCTGCGAATTTACCTGCGACTCGAATGCCCGACTCACTCAATTGCTCGCCGCCGCCGCCGCCGCCGCTCCATCGCAGCCCATCATTCCATTCCCATCGGCATTAAAAATAAATAGAATCAGTCTCTATGGGCTTTCTTCTTTAATCCCCGTAATCATTAAGCCACGACCTGCGCTGCCGTTAATTTACCCGACCGAACCACAATATCAGGGGAATTAAAAAAAACATTAATAAATAAGGAAAGCAACGGCTCGGGCCGAGTACTGCATTCTCCTAGTGATATGCAGATAATTTTTATTTCCACGTCCGTTCTATTGCGCCTTACTCTCCTCCCTTATCGGACGCGCGCAAAAGGTATTTTACAGCCACCTGCACCGGACAAGTGCACTTTTAATTACGGCTCCGCCAAGGTCCGAGCAATGAGTGGCCGAAGCATAGGGTAGCGATCTACCCTACCGACCACCGCGATCAATAAGCTCCTTTCTTATGTTACCAGACATCAATTATCATCTTTTATCATCAGCCAATTGTTTATTTATACGTTTATACGAGAGTAGCGGATGCGGCCCGCCCTTCACTTATTAAATGCTAACGTTACTTTTACTTAAAGCCAAAGCAACTCGTTCGCTCGGGAACTGATGTATTATCGATTCATTATTTGCGAACTTTATAAAAAAAAAAAAAAAATATATATATATATTTAGACATTCTGTCAATGTTACGAACCATAGGCTATTTTAATCTTCTTTATCAATTTTTATTTTTATTGAACTTTTTTCTCTCAATTGAACATCTTTTGGCATTTTGCAAGAAATTAAGATCTAAATTATAAGCTTTATCCTTATATGCCACACGTAATTATTTTTTTAAACACTTATTTATAAATGCATGAATTCCTTCATGACCCTTTCAATAATCGCAATGTTGTTTTGAGTTGGTGAAAATAAACAAAAATCAAGATATTAAATTTGTTAGATTTTATAATATATTATTTAAAATATGTATTAAAATACAAATGCTAATTTTTCGAAGAAGACCAAACAATAAATGAAAATAATAATATTCACATTTTACATACTCTTATTCTTCGTGGTATAAAAAATTACAGGTTCCCATTTCTGAATTTAAATCCTTAATCCAGCCAAATGCAAACTCTAATTATTATAATAGCTATAATTCTTGTCACATTTTATTACTAATAAACAATCTTCAAATATGCATTCGTTATCGTTTCATAATTTTCTTTTCTTATTTAATTAAAGTGAATCCTTAAAATACATTACATATCTAGAAATGCAAAATAATTGTCCGGAGAATAATGCATGTATGGAAAAAATTATTCTCTGTTAGGACTTGCAGAAGTAATCGTTAATTCTTACTCGTTTAAGAGCTGTTATTTATTGTCAGTAAGTTAAGTACTAGGACAACTCAACCAACCTTTCTACCTTCCAATGTATAATAAAAAATTTTTTGAACTGTAAGAGCCATTATATATATATATATATATGCTTGTACAGATATAGTGGTTCTTAAGAAGAAAAAAAATATATATATGTATAAATTTAGAAAAGACTTAGTATTAGTATCCTCTAAGGTGTAGACGATTTATCTATTTTTACTGTTCATCCTTGTCCTTTGCACCGTGTTTTAAAATCCTTGTGAATTCAAGATAGTCAAACATACTATTCTTTATGGGTGCTTCACGGTACATTTCATCAACATCATCGTCGGTAAATCTGTTTTAATAAATAATATGAGAAAAGGGAGTGTTAAATATTAAAAGACTTGCATGCTAATAAAAATAACCTATTACCGATCACCCATAGTTGTGAGTAATTCTCTGAGGCGCTCTTCGTTGATGTGTCCAGTATTTTCTTCGTCAAAGCAGCCAAAAGCATTTTTTATGACATCTTCAGGATCGGTGCCTTGCAGTCTTTCACCAAAAAGTGTTAAGAACATGGTAAAATTTATAGGTCCAGGGGCTTCGTTCATCATAGCTTCCAGATATTCATCTACTGGATTTTTGCCTAAAGATGCCAGCATATCGTGAAGATCTTCCTTATCAATGAAGCCATCATGATTATGATCAATCATATTGAAGGCTTCTTTAAATTCTGCAATCTGGGCTTGATCAAACATGGCAAAGACATTGGAAGTTGCTCGCTGTGCACGCTTCTTTGTCGTTGCACGGCGACCAGCTGTTTTTCGGGACGACATCTTTATCTACAATAGAATTTATATATATTATTAAATTCATTATATTATAGAACAAGATAAGAATATTAAATAATATCAGAAGTCCAATATTTTTGCAAAAAAAAATAAAACCTTATCAAATAAGCGGATACCTCACATTTACATTTCAATAATGAAATTACCATTTATTATTGGATAATTAAAAAACGCAATAATTTCATAATTAGAATTTTTAGAAATTTATGAAAATTAAGAATATCTCAATGGGTTGATATTTCTCACCAATTGGAGAAACAGAAAAAGATTAATAATGCCCTAATTGTGTAATGATACAGCTGATGACATAAAGGAAGGTTTATCCCTTATCATTTTCCATAGCTAAAAATAATAAGTTTGATGAGAGTCATCAATAGAGCCAAGTTTATTTACATACAATCGAAAGTCTATAAATGCAGTGAAGAGAGCTGCCGGAATACCTATAATTTTAATTGTAGCTTTATTGCCTACAAAGGAAAAGATCAGTCTTAAAGACAGTGGCTGACCTTAATATTTAATTAACAAGTCACACACAGAGGATATGATTTTCATATAATTCATTAAGATTGATGGTGTAGAGAGCTTAAGAGAACAAGCTGTCTTGTGGCTGTTGAGCAGACCAAGGCTTGTGCAAGAAAATTAGCGAGAGAAGAATCGGTATAAAAAAAAAGGTCGATAAATGACGGAAGGGGAATGTAAACAACGCGTAGAGTGCAGATCGCAGTATATAAATAGGAATGTGCATAAGACAAGGTCGGGCGGTCGGCGATGAGGGAATTGACGAAAACGGCGAATCGATAGGTGCGCAATGAGGTCAGGTATAAATAAAAGTATAACAGCAGCCGAAGTCGAAAAAGTCGTTGTCTGAAACTGGGGGGCGGACGAGCGCTCGAATCTTGCAAGGAAAAATCCGACAATGGCTGACCTCGTCGAACGGACAATGATGGGTTGCGTTTCTGTCAAAAGCAGCAACGTTACAAGGGGATCTCCGGAGTTGTGTCGCGGGGCTGGGGGGGGTGAGGGCACTAACAAGCACTCACCGACTCTTCGGCTACGAGGTTACTCGGGAGTTTGTGAGAGAGAGCCCTGGCCACGGGGACTACTACTGCTGCTGCTGCTGATGACGACGACGACGACGACGACGATCCGGATGAGCGGCAACGAGAGGACTAGACGACTGGTCGAGCGACGAGTTGGAACTGCCGAGGAGAGCGGAGTCACGTCACGGTCGCCGACTCACTCGCGACGATTCATCGATGCCTCCCCGTCCAAGTCTTCGGAGCATCGGCTGAACGTGGAGAGTGAGGGGGGGCGGGGCGGGGGTTATTGGAGTAGGGGCCAGAGGGTATGAGAGGAGAGGAAACGAGTTCGCAACGACGGTAACCGCCATTCCTCGCGCTCGGGATTCGAGTTTGAGGGGGGAGGGGCGCCACCTCGCGGCACACGGGCACAACGAAGCCGAAACAATGCCACGGGGAGGGGAAAATGGATCGCGGAGCGGAGATTCGAGTCCCTATTTGGCTTACCGATCCGCCAACTCTTCTCGCCTTAACCGACCATTATGACATCAGCTTCTCCACGAGAGAAATAAACAAACTATCCGCACCGTTGCTATTTCGTTATACAGAGGGGGGCAGGGCTCGGCAGAGGCGTATCGACAGTAAGCCGCGTTTAATATCGCGTATTACCGAAGAAGATCGGGATCTATCGAAGCCTTTTCTTCCCTTTAAACGATCCAGCGACTTTCGGACCCGCGTAATCTCGGATTTTCTCACTCGTATTCATTAGTCTTAATCACGTTGACGATTCGGATTTGAAAGGAGAGGAGACACGGGATCTCGAGTACCGCTCACTTTCGACATTCTTTTCCATATTTGGTTCCCCACGGCTTCGATAAACTCCCTGAATTCACAATATTAGCCTTATTTTTGTAATTTTGCAATCGGAGCCAACGATGGGCTCTTTTATAACGCGACGTGAACTCGTTAACCGTCGGCGAGAATGTGCATACGTGATGGAGCGTCGGTAATTATGGTTTCTGCTTCCTTTCGTATTATCGCTAAACGATTCTCCCTACTCTTTTAATCGACTTCATTGGTTTATTATAATTCAATCTAAACCACGCTTTGGCAATTAGTTTTTATCAATAAGCATTGCCTCTGATTTCCCCCCCCCCTCAATGCCCTTCTACCACTTATAAGTGCATTATGGCTGCTATTGCTCGTGAATAACAGTTAATATAGGCTTTTCTTTAGGTCTCAAATAACTTTTATACTCAATGGGTTCCTCGTGGGCTTTTTTTTATTTTAAATTATTTCCTTTTTTTATTATTATTACATTAATTGGTTTTTATAATAACGAGCAACTAATCGCGCGCGGCGATTATCTGTCATATAGATAAAATATAATCTACCCTTAAGCAATTCTATCACGATTTTGACGCATTATATATACAAGTGATACATTTACAAGGCGCCACGTGGCTAGAAAAGTTTTCCTTTTTACATTTGTAAATAAGGAATTGACATTTACGACCATAATTCTATTATTTTCATAAACTATTTACATATACGCTCATTATTGAATTCTCAAGCAAATGTACATAAATATATATGTGTATATATTATCAGTTAAATCTTTTCATTTTAAATAATTCTGCACGTACACTTATCAAGTTGATTATTTATAAAGATTATATCGACGTAATGAATTTTAAATATGCTCATATTTGCACACACTTATACCTTGGACTGTAATAATTTAACAAAATAAGTAGTATAAAATACTTGTGCTCTATGAATAATACTAGTAATAATTATTATTATTATGAGACGTAGAAGAGGAAGAAGAAGAAGAAGAAGAAGAAGAAGAAGAAGAAGAAGTAGTAGAAGAAGGAAAAGGAGAATTATAGTAATAACATAATATACTACTCTACTCTTGGTCTAAAGCTTTCAATATGAATTTGAATAATGTATATCTTAATAAATTGAGAATAAATTGTACAGGTAATACAAAAAAAAAACTGGTATCTGTCGATTAATCGCCGAAAAACATTTGTACAAAGTTCATTTTTTATGGCAGGATGCAGCTATAAATGAAGTTTGGAAATCTTTGACTATGGTTTTCCAATCAACTTGATATCGTAAAAACTATCTAACGGCAACTCCATTGATGGTTATTCCATTTCTAATTACGGGCTCAGCCTCGTAATGCCCAGCTCTGCTATAATTTCTTCTCCCTTGTCCCGTGCCGTATCTACATGAAACACAAAGAACATTCTGTATTGACCATTTTATGTGAATTCTAGCCATCTAGTGCTGATACGCTGCAATCGAAAACCGGTATATCTATCGATAAATTAATTAAAATTTTAAACAGAAATAATAACATAATAATTCCCAAGCCCAATTTTTAGTATTTAGTATAAAAGAAAAAAAAAAAAAAAAAAAAAAAATACGTATGGGAAAAGCATTCACGTGAACGTAGAAGCCGAAAGTAACTGTACAATCGTTGATAAGGATTTACGGGTGAATGCACGTACGAAAATATTTATACTAAGTTTAAGCAAGTAATCTGACCTCGATTTCATCAACGATAAATATAATAATAATAACAGCGAGACAGAGTATTATATTAGAAACCCAATGGATAAAGGAGGAGGAGGAGGAGGAGTTAAAATATAAACGTTCCATGTAATTTTCGCGAATGCAAGTAGAGAAAATTTGAGAATTCAGATTAAAACGTATTCAAGCGCAATAGAATTCATTAGGGGACTATTAAAATCTCCAAAGTCCAAGGTAATAATAGAAAATGTCTCTGTTAGCGAATAAATAAATGGGGGAAGGGAATGAATAAAGTAAGGAGGCGATCTCCCACAAAGGGGGACAGTCAATAACGTATGTTAATAATGCATTACCCGTAGGTACTGCCACTTATGCTGTACGGATGATCGTAGAGACCATCTTCAGGAACATTTTCATACATTGTATTCGGCGTGCCATCGTTCAAGGTCGCGTAAGACATGACGGCCGCATTTTGGTCTTCCTTCCGTTCCGCGGCCTGAACGTTTTCCGTGTTTTTCACAGGCGTTGCCTTCCGCCTGCGCCAAACGAATCGTACATTTTTATAAAAAAAAAACATGCAATGGGCGATGACAATGGAAAAGGGTGGATTTGGGCCTTACTTACAGTCGGAGGTAGACCAAGCCTATGATGATTAAAATAATTATGATAATTCCAGCGGCGATGCCTACGCTCGTGCCAACTCCTTGAGCCTCCGCGATTTCGTTAACGGATTCTGCAAATTAACACAAACGCATGGCTATTTAGATTAATTGTAATTGCGCATTTGCGCTCGTAAAGATTGACCGATAGTCGGACGCAAAGCCACACGTACCGGTGCCGTGAATAAACGTGAGAGGTGCGGGTCTGTAGGTTACCGCAGAGGAAGCACTTATTATCGCCAGATGATAAGGTAATAGCAAAACAAAGGTAAGTGCCGTTGTTTGAAAAAAAAACACGAGGGTTGGGGGAGAGTGGAGGGGGGGGTGAGGGGTACAGCACAGCACTCGAAGACGGTGTTTTTGGGACGTAGGAGAAACAGTCGGGACGCTAAAGGGGAAGGACGTACCTTCGCATCTGGGCTCGTCGCCGCTCCAGAGTCCGCTGTCGAGGCACTTCCTCAGGAAGAGGCCGACCCTCTCGAATTGCGGCAGACAGTGGTACTCGGCAGCCCCGCCGTAAGTCGTCGTACCGTTCACGACGATCACTCGGCCGTTGTCAATCAAGGACGGGTGCTTGCAATCGACAGCTAAAACGAGCCAGGCAACGATTAACGGGGTAACTCGCCGCGTTCGCAATTACCGAGCTTGTGATGACTTACCGAAGCAGGCAGGGGCCCGACCGCTCCACGATCCGTTTTGCAGGCAAATCCTCGTCGCGTTCCCCTCCATGAAGTAGCCCCTCGGGCAATTGTAATGAGCTACGCCGCCGACGCTGTGAGTCGAGACCTGGGTACTGGACATCCCGATCTTATCCGGATCCTTACACTTTATTTCTGAAAATCGAATGCAGGAGTAAGCGACGAGGAAGGGACTCGGTGGCTGACAGTTTAACTTTAATTAAATTCCCCCTGAGGTGGCTCACGTACCCCTGCATACGGGCGTCTCGCTGCTCCAGGTGCCGTTCTCGAGGCAGAGTCTCCTGGCGAAGCCATCGAGCTCGTAATTGCCGTCGCACTCGTAGAGGGCCGCGGCCCCGTAATACGTGACGTTCGACGTGAGGGTGTAGTGTCCGTGCTGGATCTCTTGGGGCTTGCCGCAATCGACGTCTGTCAAAGGGGGGCAAAACCCGACCAATAACCGTCAGTTTATTCAACTAGGCCAGCTGTTTTAAAGAGGGACACCCTGGCGCTTCTTGGCAATCGACGCGACATTACACGGACTCGATTATCCCATTATGGACAAAATAAAAAAAAAAAAAAAAAAAAAAAAAATGAAAAATAAACAATAACACCGAGCTCGCGTTGTACCAAGTGGCGGGAGGAGGTAGGGAGGGGGTTCCGATAAACGGTGCCAACTATTGGCGTATGACCTCTAGCGGATCTACTGGTATCGGAGCCGGTCGGCACTAGGATTGGGTATCAATGACTGTTGTGTAGAAAAGCTTCACTCACAGACGCACTGAGGCACCTCGCCGCTCCACTTTCCGTTCTCCTCGCAGGTCGACAGGGAGTCCCCGACGACCTTATATCCCCGCTCGCACCTGTACTTGGCTAGGGCGCCAATCTTGTATGAGGTCGCCCCGGTGTTGGAGTTCTCCGCGGTCCCGGTTCTTATCAACGTCCTACCGTACATCCGGTCGTTCCCCGTCAGCGAAAGTATCCCGTGCTTGGCCAGTATTGGCTCCTGACACCTGATTTCTGCAACAGATGACCGTCATCGTCCATCGTCCATCTTTTTTTTTTGTTGGCCTTACTCTCTAGGCGGAGCTTACCCTCGCACTTTGGAGTGGCGTCGCTCCAGATGCCATTGTCGAGGCAGTAGCGTCTCGAGCTCCCGTTGAGCCGGTAGTTCTTGGTGCAGGTGTAGGTGATCTCGCTGCCCAGATACGTAGTGCCGTTTACGTAATCGGCCGAGCCGTTCGGCACCGGCAACACCTTGCCGCAATCGACATCTGGAACAAGTCGGCCTACCTAAGCACTCGCCCTCGTCAATATGCTCCCTTAAGCCCTCCCAAGTCTATGTATTCTCCCTACGTACATTCGCAGTAAGGAAGCTCGCCGGTCCAGTCACCGTTCTTGTCGCAGGTGTGCTTGGCCTCGCCGTGCAGCAGGTACCCGTCCTCGCAGTGGTACTCGATGACGCTGTGAATGTACAGGTCGTAGCCGACTACGTAGCTTCCGTTAGGGACTTCGGGCTCCTCGCAGGTTATCACTGAAAAGCGCAGGGCACACGGGTTACTAGGTATAAAACGACGTAGGGCTCGATTACGACGGAGAGGATGTTCGATAGTATGATCGGTACAGTAATCCTCCCGAAGGACTCGAGGTAGCGGGTAATACGATTCCGTTGCCCGTTCCGTCCTGGGATTCTGGGATATCTTACGTTCGCACTGTGGCGTCTTGTGGCTCCACTGACCCTCCCTGGTGCACTCCTGCTTGGCGACCCCGTCGACCCAAAAGTCCTCCTGGCAGGTGTACTCGACCAAGCTGCCGACGGTCGTCGTGCCGTTGAGGAGCTTCGCCGAGCCCTGGGATATTTGGGCCGGGGCGCCGCAGTCGACGTAACGACACTGCGGCGTCTTGCCCGACCATTGGCCGCCAATGTCGCACGTCAGGACCTTCAACAGGAATTTATTCAATGACGTGACGAGACCGCCTTTCACCTCGCCGCTTAAACTCGGCGCGTTACCAGCCGAGCCTGACCTCCGCGACAATTGCCACCTCGCGACAAATACCCACCTCCCCTTCCCCCGCCCCCCATATATCTCTTCTTGACATCTAAAACGCTTTATTTTCATTATTCCCATTGTTTCCTGCTCTGGCGACGCTAAACAGCCGGAATACCGTCCTTTTTTTTTTTTTAAACTCTCGAGGCTCGTTTTCATTAAAATAATCACCCATAATTTAACGAGCACCGTAAGCTCATCGCTCGTTACGTTAAATATCCGTTGCATCGATTCCCTTTTAAGGTAAGTCCGTTACCCCGTTGGCGCGAAAGTGTAAATTCGCGTTCCCGGAAGCAGTAGCCTTCGGGTTTTTAAAATCCCGGTCTCTTAAGGTTAAAGCTTATAGCCGGAGGACGCTCGAGTTCGAGGAAGCGGTATTTATTAATACGAGGTATTTAAATGTACGAACGTTGTCTCCGAAGAGGACGAAGCCATTCTGGCAGGAGTACGTTGCCTTGGACCCGGCGCGTTTTCCGCTGAAGGAGACGATTCCGCCGTTGACTTCGGGCGGGTCGGGGCACCAGTCGACTAGAACGAGAAATAGCAATGCGGGTGGGGGTGGGGGTGGGGAGAGACAATATAGTCTCGATTAGTATTGTTCGTAATAAATCATAATAAAAAACAAACAAAAAAAACAAACAAAAAGGAAGTAGAGGAGGAAGTAGAGAAGAGCGAAGGTTATTGGGGACTCACATAAGCACTGGGGCTTGTGGCCGCTCCAAATTCCACCGTCCCCGCATCTGCGCCTGGCGTCGCCCACTAACGTGTAATTCTCCTTGCAGGTGTAGTCGGCGAAGGCACCGTGGGTCGTGCGCCCGTTGACGAAGCTGATGCTACCGTTTTCGGGCTCCTCGAGAACTCCGCAGTCGACGACTGCGAAACGTAAGGAGACATGACTCGTGGGCCGGCGGGCGGTTGGGCGGGCGAGGGGTCGGTGGGGAATTGTAAATAAGCGTCGGGCCGAGGAGACCGACATACTCAATTCTTATTCAATTAACGTAACGTACATTTGCATTTCGGGGGAGCGCCGCTCCAAAATCCATTTGGCTCGCAGGTCCTGTTCTTCAAGCCGAGGAGCATATAACCGTCCGGGCAGACGTACTCGATCGTCGAGCCCAATGTCCTCTTCATATTAACGATCGTCGTGTTCTCGAGCTTCTCCGGGGTCCCGCAGGTCGACGGTCCTGTTCGATCATTAAGAATATTATTAATCGGCCATTGTACAGCCACGGCCTCTTATTTCTAATTGAAGGCCAGTTTAGATTAAGGTAGGATAACGAGAGCCGATCTGTCGATCGCAACTGGATCCCGACTGATACGATCGAGGACTTGTGCATTACTCACTGCTTTGGCATATCCAGTGGAGGTAATCCAAATTGCATCCGACGTCGTTCCAGAGCCAGGATCGTCCGCCGTCGAGGACGACGCAGTTCTGCTCGCCGTTGTAATTGTTCGGCTGATCCTTGCCCCAGTGAGGCTTCTGGATAATTTCACCTGCGAACAATGATACGTGAAGCCGCTTTTCCCACCAGTCGCGCTCAGGTGGTACACCACACACGCACGCGTACGCGTGTGAGCGCATTCCGTCGGCATTAATTATCGCGTCGGTTGCGTAAAGCGCGCTGTTTCGTGCTCGGCGCATCCATTCTTCTCGGGATCAATGACTCGAGAAACAATGATATGTATCCCTCCCGCTCGCCCCCGCCCCTTCCCGCCCTCACCAATAACGATGGGGACGGGATAGGTTGTGCCAGCGAGCCAAGGACCCCCCTCGCGCTATCAGGCACCGCTAGCTACGTGGATCGAGTTGGATACGTGTTTTACCGATCGATGCGCAAGCTTCCCGAGTGCCAGCACCTGCGTACGGAAATCCAGAGTACGCGATAATTGTGAAGAAAAAATTATCGTTACTTAATCTGCCGAGCTTGACGACTGGCCCCGTTCTCAGCCCTCGGCTCGGGGCCATTACGGCCATTACGAGCCTCGCTCTCGGTCATTACGTGTCGGTCAGTTAGCGCTCGCGCGCACCTTTGCACAAGCGCAAAGCTAAACTTGAACGAAGACGGCGAAAGTATTCGCGGGGCGGGCCGGAGGGGGGGGTGGTGGTGGTGGCGAACGAATCCGATCGGGAAGGTAATTGTAGAAGACCGGGCCGGGCGCCTACCGTACCTACCGTCAACCCATTTCCAGGTCCTCGCCGTTATCAGCGGCTCCTTCTGCGCCCCGATCCAGACCAGCTGCGTCTTCAGCTTGTTTTTTCGCCTCTCCAGGTTGTTTAGAATGAATGTCGAGGAGATGCCCTGCGCGTAAGAATTTAATAAGCATTTGCGACGGCCATTGTTTTACACAATCCGTATTCTCATTCCGCCTATAATGAGCTTCGTAATTAGGGGTTATTGGGTGGTGGGGGCGCAAGGGTTGGGGGTGGGGTGGGGGAGGGGGAGGAGCTCCGAGGCTACTACCCTAAAGTTAAGCAGCGCGTGCTTCTCCCGATAACAACGTCACTTCTTCTAGGGCATATCGCCCTAGACAATTAGTGCCCGTTACCTCCGTTACCTCCGTCTCCGGACCCTTTTCCTCCTAACTTTTCTCTCGCTAACGCAAAACCGTGGCTCTCTCTCTCTCTCTCCCCCTCGAGCATTCTTCTCGGAGAAACTCTTGTGCTTAGAGCTAAGCCTCTCTAGCGAAGACAGTAGTATTTATTAACCGAACTGTAATTATTATTACCACTAATGAATATTTTAATTGGCCGGAATTATTCCTCCGTTCGTACACGGGTAACACATACATGTACGTATTTCGTAATCAAAGTCTCCTTACTATTTATATATACTATTGGAATGCATTTTTATTCGTGGCTCGGGAAGTTTATGCTCAGCGCTAAGTGCGTCGCCTCGAGCTATTTCTATGCTATTTCTAATAGAAAATCTCGGCCATCTTCGTCAATATCAATGATTATCCGTGTATTTCGCCATCGATATTCACGTACACCTCGTACGAGACTCGAAGCCAAACTCTTCGCCTCTCATTTTTCGTCACGATTCGCGTTTAACGACTCACTCCCTTAACGGAGACGCGGCCTCGCGAATAATTTCTAGCCTTCAACAGCCCCAAACACTATCGCCCTGGAGTTTTAATGAAATAGATAGAGGACAAGAGATCGGTATAATTATTCAAGAATGCCATTATCTGTACGGCATTTGCTTCCAAGTTGCCCGTTATTATTTACCTTCCCCTCCATCTCCATACTCTAATTTCGTTTATCTTTCTCTCTCTCTCTTCTTCTCGATCCTAATTGAAATTAGAAGGGGACGAGCGACCGAGGCAATCGTTAATCGGCAGAGATCTATCAAAGATGTCAGATTGAAAGTTAAGGATTTTAGGGAATTTATTGTTAGGCGAGCGTCGAAACTCGGAACTCCCCCGGCGTCGGATAACCATATGCTTAAAAAGATCTGATTTTATTGGGAATCCAAGCCTCTTACGAAACGGCGCAAACGCGAGGTGCGGAATTTTTCCGGAATTCCTTGTGAACGCGCGTAAAGGAGAAGGTCGCGGCGATGCAGGAGTAGGTGAGGGTGGGGGGGGGAGAGGGAGAGGGAAGGAGGAGGAGGAGGAGGAGGAGGAGAGGTCAGCACGATGCATTTGAAAAGAGATAGTGAGCAGTTGTTTGGCGAGCAGAGCGATGCTTTTTGCCAGGGCATAACAACTCTTCTCGCAACTTTCCCTCGGCCAAGTAAACAAGCGAGCTCCCCCAACACTGCTACCCGGGCCTTCTAATCCACTCACGAGTCACGGGCTCCATTAGCGACAGCCCCGAGCAATGGGAGGGACTTATCGGACTCGATCGGGTACCTGCCCACCTAGGGCTAAGAATGAGGAGAAGGAGGATGAGGAGGAGGAGGAGGAGGAGGAGGAGGGGGTGATGGTGGTGGAAGGAGGAGGAATGAGAAGCGGGCGTATGAAGCGGGCGACCGGCCGGCCGGCCGGCTCACCTTGAAGCCGTGGACCAGGTCGCCACCGCGGCTCTGGCAGTAGCTTCTAGCCTGCTGGAAGGAGACGCCCTTGTTGATGACGAATTCGTAGCAGGTCGAGTTGAAGGCGGCGAGGTCGGCGTCGGCAGGTGTCCCCGCGTGGGCGCACCTATCCACCGAGAACTCTGGAATGATAAGGCGGCCCGGGAAATTAGCTGCTGCTGCTGCTGCTGCTGCTGCTAATCGACGCGCGCCTTTCTCTCGGCCTCGGGAGCTCCGGTCGCCCGGATCCGATAACCGGACTCGGACTTACTCACCGTCCGTCGCGAAGACCTCGACCTCGCAGAGGCTCAGGCTGCCCTCGACGCCTACCAGCTGCAGGAACACGTACTGGCCAACGAGGGCGCGCGCACACCCGAAGGTCTTGGTGATGCCCTCTTCTGGAAGAGGAACAATGAGGACAGAGAACAATGAGGCTGCACCGTCGAGCCCGGGAGCGGAGGATACCGGGATTACTTACCGATCGTTCCGGGGAACCAGGCGCACAGTGGATTACGCTGGAGCTCGGCGCTGCTGTTGCCCACGCGGATCTCGATGTCCTCCAGAGGTTGATGACCTGGTTCAGACAAAAATGGTTAAGACCGAGCGAGCGCCAGTAATTGTACAACGGCCGCTCCCGCCTTCCGGTTCTCGCCTTCCGTTCTCCCCGTTCTCCATTCTCCGAACTTAACCCCCCCAATAACCCCAATAACCCCTCCCATATGGCTCCCGTGCCCCCCGTATTTAACGATAGACACCGGCGTCGGGGGTCGATTGGCTCTAGGTATCGGGACAAGTGGGCCGACGGTCGTTGGGCGGGAGCGTCCCTCGGAGGAAAGGGAATTTCATTTGGGGCCAGGCCTGGACCGAGCTCGTTGCGCCCGGGCGTTCGTTGCGTCAGCCAATAAACATTAATGACAATAAACGCCCGAGGAAATAATGGCGGCGCGTAATAAAAGAAGAAAAAAAAAAAAAAAAAAATGAAAAGCGAGGAAAAAACGTGAACGGCAATGAAGGAGGTGGAAGAAAGGTGGCCCGGTGTCCGTTTCTCCGCCTCAATATTCCCGGCGACTTGCTCAACCGACGGCAATTACTCAATCGCCGCCGTTCGAATAATAATAACAACAACAACAACAACAATAATTATTACTCCCTTGTACTACCTCGTCGACTTTCGCGACTCCCCCCCCTCCCCCGCCCGTACCCCTTTACACGCGGCCATACACCCGAGCCAACTACGTCGATTGGTTAATGATAATGGGAGCCGGTTCTGGTGACAATCGGTCGGTCCCAATACGAGTATCGGCGATCACCTCCTAACGATCGCCTAAGAATAATAATAATCAGAATAATAATAATAATAATAATGTCGCCTCACCGCAGCAGCCCCTCGTCGTGACTCGCACGACCTTTACGGCGTAGGGCTTGAGCAGGTCGACCCTCCACCAGGGGCTCGGCTCGCTCTGGGTCTCGGTGCATCTCTTGCCGTCGTGCTCGGTGCCGAGGTCGCCGTCGTTACCGTGTGCTGCGTCGCCGCCCCGTACGGTCGTCGACTGGTTAGCCGGCTTCCTGAAGCCGACGTTCACACCTGCGGGCAATAAAGGTTCAGGCCTCGAGTCACACCCGCATCACATCTCGCACCCGTCCATACTCACTGCTCTGCTTAGCCCCGTCGAGGAAGGCCCCCCCCCCCCAATAACCACCCGAATCGCTTATCGAGTTAACGCGTCCTGTTACCTCGTTGCCGTCGTTCTACCTTCTTCTTGCGCGCGATCGCTTGTTAAACAACGAAGCCTTATTAATTATTATTACCCATTAATGACAACGGCTTTGTTTATTATATTTTAAAAGCTTATTAGGTTAAGAGGGGCAAAGCGAATACGGGCTACGCTCGCTTGGCAGCTTACTCGAATGCCACTGTTCAAACGCCATGCGGCTCAGGTAATTTTTTTAAATAGTCAGCTCTCTACCCCCAGCCCACCGAGCTCTCAATAACGATCCCTATTAACCGTCGAGGTCCAAACGAACGTTAATTTTTTTAACGATTTGCCCCTCCTTCACGGGGTACGCGAAAGCCTCTAGACGTTGTTTCATAAGGTTTTCCATAATTAAGCAACTACGCGAGGGCGCGTGGGGAGTCCGTTTTTTTTTTTTTTTTTTTTTTTTTTCGGTAAAAGGCTTTTCTTTCCACTTCGTCCGTATAAATACTTTGGAACTTTCTCATCAATGGTTCGAGTCGAGATTCTTCCGAATCGAAAGTTTTTCCTCGCCTCACCCAACAACAATAAATTTTCTCCGAGAGCCCCTTAAACAGCTTTATTTTTCTATATAAAATTTTCATAACTAATAAAAATGTCGTTGCGGAAGAGCAACGTCAATAAGGATTGGCTCGCCTAGGCTCGTTCAGGCTCGCTTAGGCTCGTTCAGGCTCGTTCAGGCTCGTTCAGGCTCGTTCAAATACGAAAAGTCGTTGGATGAGCGTAAGTTATCGATAAGAAAGTACGTATTCCGTGCCATAAAGAAGGCAATGCAATGGCAGCGTTTTGTTTTGAAGTTCAGTGCTAACCTCAAATTGACTTTTATATCGACGCTGGCCTGAAATGTTAGCCAATTTGTCCTTTCTTATAATGTTTTTCACCCACTTTAGAGACATTTCCATTACTCTCAAGGCATATCAGCAATTCCCTCAGCCTCGTAAGCACCCTTTTCCTAAATCATCTTTGCGCTTCTTCTTTTTCGTTTCAACTACTAAGGAAGTTTAGCTCGAATTGAACAGATGAAGAAGATGAAGAAGAAGAAGAGGAAGAAGAAGAAAAGAAAAGACGAAGAAAAAAAGAAAAGAAAAGAAAGATAGAATGACCGCGAAGGACGAAAATATAATCTCCATATAATGAAAAACGAAGCACGGGAATATTATGGTTTTTCAATAAGCAATTAACTTTAAATACAATGGAAAATAGATTTAATAAGCACTGAGATCACTCATCCAGCAACATCCTCTATAATAGGAATCCGTATTTATAGAAATTGCATTTTACTCCGGCAACTTTTAATTGTCGGAGTTTTTCAGCGGAGCGTGAGAAAAAGTAGAGTAGTTCTCTCGGAGGGAATAAGTGCTCCTTCCCTCCCTCTCCTCCCGCCCCCCCTCCCTCACCCCCCCCCAATAACCCGCCCGTAAACATCTACAAACGAATAGAGCCCGCGCAGAGTTCCTTCGTACGCGCATACCCACCCACCCCCTACCTACCCACCTACCTACCTACCCACCTACCTACCTACCTGCCTATACACACACATTTTTACACACATGCATTCTCTTATTTCCGACAAATGATTTTGAACTTTTTTCTTACCTTTAAACAATTGCATCGATTTTCAATGCTATAACTTCATAACGACGACGCGTGCCGCCGTCGAAACGCGATTCATGTAAGTTTTCACTTTTTCCACTCTATTAGATCACTCCTTACTTTCGAATACCAACTCTTTCCTTTTAAGCTCTTGCACTCTCCAATGCTATCCTGAATAATAAGTTTTTAGCCATCGGACAAATAACCCGGACAAATAACTCGGCCCGGGCCTCTCTACTCTACGATTACAACTGCGCCATTACACCTGCATTTACGGCTAACGTACAACGCCGCTCGCGAGCCATTACCCGCTCACCGGTTACGCATACGGTTAATTTCCGCGTTATTGGGGTTATTGGGCTTGGGAAATTACTACTACTAAGCGCTCGGCCCTCGCCACCTCTCGACGCGTCTTTATCGTAAAAACGGAGTCAATGAGAGAGCCGTTGGCGTTGGCGTTGGCGTAGCTAGGAGTCGAGTCAAGGAGCAGCGCCTTGACTGCCTCGTTGTCGACCCGAGGTGTCGTCGAGGTCCAGTAGTCCGGAGTCGGTGGGCGCGAGGGCCAGCAGCCGTAACGGGGTATGTCGCAAGGGTACATCGGGTCTTTGAAGTCGTCCGATAGCCGTGTCAGATAGCCCTGAACCCCGAGGCTCGGTGCGTTGACCGACCGCAGAGCAGCGTGCCCGACACAAGCTTCGCCACGGCTACCGAGTCTCGGCGACCGGCCCCGATAACTCTCAATCTCTCTCTCTCTCTCTCTCTCTCTCTCTCTCTCTCTCTCTCTATCTATCTATCTATCTATCTATCTATCTATCTATCCAACTATCTATGTATGGCGGCTCTCTCTTTGGCGGCTTACTTGAGCCCGGGTGAGGGTACGGAGCCCTCTAGATCGCGTGGCCGATCCTCTTTCGGCAGAAGAGTTGCGTACATCGGCAGGATGCGGACTTTGCCGCAACCTAGCCGCCCCCGCCCCTCCCGCGGCGGCTAACTTACGTAAATCCGTCCGTTTCCTCGCCTCCCCCTATCTTCCGTTACTTATCGTCCCTTGGTTAGCGCGCTCGCTCGCTCGCGGTGCTCGATCCTAAGCGAGCTGGACGGACGTAGGGACGCGCGGGCGGATGGGCAAACGCCGACACTGCCGGTCAACAATTTCTTAAGAGTTCATACAGAAAATTATCCTTACCGCAGAAAGGCAGTTCTCCCAGCCATTTGCCCTTGTTGCTACAGCTCAGAGTATTCGTCCTGGAAGCAAAAGAATGTTAAATTAATCAATTGAGGGGGCCGCTTCCTACGGCTGGAGGATCTAGGTAAAGGCTACGGGGATGGGCCGCCAATGCGCGAGGATGCTTAGGCGTCCGAGGCGAATATCGTAGCGCGGCCGAGGTGCTCGTAAGTAAAGCCCGGGGAAAGTCATTGATCATCCGCGAGTGCACCGAGCCCTCGACATCGACCCCCGCCGAGGTCCAGGCTCCCGTGTTCCGGGACACGTAAAACACCGAGGCCCCTGAAGCCGCTCGCTCGCTCGCTCGGAAATAATTACGGACAATCCCCGTAATTGTCCGTGACGCTCGCGCCAACGATCGTCGAATTAACATCCCCGAGGCTCCCGTAACTAACATCTCCGTCGGTACTGTTTGACGTCGCAGAGCCGAGGACTCCTTCTGCCGCACAAGCTCCTATAACTCTTTACGTCGATGGGACTCTTATGGGACTCAAGGCTCGGTGCTCCCGATTATTTACAAGCCACTCGACTTGGCTGCATAATCCTCTATGGCGCCAATTACCGACCGATTAATTACCGACTGAGCCCGTCCCTACGATCGTCCGCTAACGAACTCGGCAACTCGTCGACGGCAGCCGAGGATCACTTCGCCGGAGTCACCTCGGAACGGCTGCTCCTCCGGACTCAGGATTCTTACGAAACGTCGAATGACTCCCCGCTCCGTTAAATCTGCCCTTAGTTTTGTAATTTAAGGACTCTCACCTGCCGATTCTCACGGCGTAACTCCCGATTGCGCCGGCACTCGTTCGTTACTCGTGCGCCCACGGCACGGGAAGAGCAACAAAAGCTGCCTGGGCGCAGCCCAATCAGCGAAGTTGAAGTCCCGGACCAACAACAGCCGATACGACCCAACGGAATTGCGTATTTTTTATTGAAAAAAACATTTAAAAAAAAAAAAAACTAAAAAAAAATATAAAAGATTGAGGAAAAGCTACGATTAACTCGTGCGGAGTCGCGCGTTTTTCTCGCCAGAGAAAAGCTTCGTTTACTTTTCGATAAAATCGACGTAATGCGCATCGGAGACTCTCTTGCTTTTGTATCCCCCCACCCGTCCCCCTTCGCTTCGTCCAGAGCCCCTTGGAATAGTTCGGAGCGTCGTTGAGACACGCGCTTGGCTACCGAGTTCGGCTCTCGGTAACACTTGTATTATTCCCGTTGCATTGTTCGGTGATGGTATCCGAGCTAGAAATCGTCTTGTAGCGATCGGATCATTCGGCTAAGGTCTACGAGGATTGGAAATAATAATAGCCGATCATGTCCCGAGGCATCCTCAAGTCGGACTTGCAAATTAAAAGCGAATTCTCACGGCAATGCCGACAGCATATCTATTTATATATTTCGACTTTTTTTTTTTTTAACAACATTGACGGCCCTAATGAACGTGTCATGTTCACGGAGGGAGGGCGGCAGGGGACATGAGGGAGGGAGGGAGGGAGCACTCGTACCTTATTGTTGCAGGCAGGATTATTGTTATGCCTGTTGCCCGTCGGAGCCTGTCGTAAGGCAGGGGAGTTTTAAAGTTCTCACGTGCCGTAGAGACAAAGTGACTCTGGGTAATAAGAGCTCGAGCAGCTTATATTTACCCAGGAAAGCGAAGTAACCGAGGCGATGTAAATCACTAATGAGAATAATAGATGAACGGATTGGTATTAAAGCGGTAGCGATGTATTTTCCTAATTGGTTTTTTCGGCGAGCAGCGCGATGGCGGGAGGCTGGGAGGGCAGCGCGGCGGGCTCTTGTCGATAGCATCTCCTGATGGCGGTCACAGATAAAAGCCCGAGGAGTCGGTGCTCCTCGTAAGCGGAAGGCAGTCAGTCGCTTAGGAATAAAGTTTCTCGCGCAGCCTGGAACTACGATTGTTCCATTGAGCGGGTACCGCGAGGAAGCCCGAAGGCGATATCACCGTGGTATTGGGGCGGAAGGAGGGGAACGGGGTGGGGAGTAGAGTTTGTTAAGCCGTTTTCGTAGTAGTCCCGTTGGACAGGTGGCCGGATTTTCCCAGGGCGCAAAGACTCGCCGCTTGTCCCGTAGAAGTAATTATCCACGGGTACCTCGTGGATCCTCGTAAGGTGGGGAGGAGAGGACGGCGAAGAGGTTACGGAAGAAGTCTCTTACCCGAAGCGCTCGTATCCCACGTCGCAGGCGTAGGTGGCGACTGTGCCGACCTTGAGCGATTCGTCCGACAAGGAAACCCTCGCGTTCATTGGCACCGCTGGCTGTCCGCATCTGACCTCTGCAACAGGAATGAAAATATGCTCGTCTTAGGCACGGGGTTATCTGGCTGGAGGTATGCGTCAAGTATCGGCGATCGGGTGGGGAAGCGGGAAAACCGCTGGACCATCAGCGGCCGACTTTCTAAAAGCCATTAGCGGTAGGCGGGATCTCGATGGTAGGAGACCACTAGGTCGGAGAACCTTTCCAAACAACGATCGTCCCGGTGCGCTGTATTAGCATTGACATTGAGAGCCGTTCACGGGGACTCCTCGAGGCGGACGTCCGTCGTCGTTCGCTCGCTCGCTCGCTTGGCCGGTGATCCTCTCCGCCCTGGTGAGGCTGCGTCGCCTCCGCAACTCTTCCCCGCCCCTCTCCCAAACTCACCGTAACTCAGCGCAAGTCTACGGGAGCGCGCGCACCCGCACCCGCTCATGCGCGCAACGTCCTTTCTTGCCTCTTACATTGCCTTTCATTTCCAGGGAGGACGTTTTGTTTTTGTTTTTGTCTCTCTTTCTTTTCTGTTCTGTTCTGTTCTGTTCTTTTCGGTTCTTTTCTTTTCATTCGTTCAGGTTCGAGAGCGCGCTCGCTCGCGCCACTGGCCGGCGACTGGGCCCTAATCAACCGTGGCTCGTTTCGCAACTCTGGAAAAGGTTTTCCTCGTCATTTTCTTTTATTAAATGATATGCTATAAATGCTGCGCTGCGCGGGCAAATTGTTAGGTATCGGCCGGTGCGCGATACCGATGCCGCGCGCGGCTCCGGCGCTCGGACATTTGAATAAGTTTCTCTTTTTTTTTTTTTTTTTTTTTTTTTTTTTTTTTTTTTTTTTTTTAGCGGGGATTGAAATTACGGCCGGGTTTCGATGTCACGGAATTCACTGAAAAATAAGGGGCCGTGCCGTCCGGTCGCTCCTGCACGGCCAATGGATCTTATAGACGTAGACCTGTTTTATATTACGACACGCTCTACCGTCGACGGCTCAGGCTCGCGTTTATGATATGATCCCGCCCTGGCATTCTTATCTCATTCATAGCCGCTTTCTCGTAACTTTTAATTTATCCTCTAATCGAACGGTGCTGTTTACCAATGACGCCCGAGGGATCACCACGGGCACGACGCTTTTACGGAAACTCTTCTCTCGGCACCGGGATCCACCCGCTCCCTCCCCCTCCCTCCCTCCCGCCCGTCAACCCCTCGGCAATTTAATTTTTTGCCAGTCGATTTAAACGTTTCTTTTTTTTTTTAAACTGCGTTTTAAATCCGTGTGAAAGCTATGGTTGGCCCGGCTAAAAGGATAGCTTTATCATTAGATTTAGCGGGAGCTAAATACCGTGAGTGCGCGGACTCTTGCTCAATAAATAAGTCGATGTGAAGCAGCCCGAGCAGGCTGTAGGCCCCTCGAGAATCCCTCCTTTCTCCTTTCATGAAAATCAATATCCCGGACATTGGTTTGACGCTTGTCTATATTAAGTCGACGTCAATTGGGGTTATTGGGGTTATTGGGGTTATTGGGGTTATTTATTGGGGGATTGATTTTTCGGATCGTTAAATAATTTTGAAGAGCTCGAGGCAGACAGAGAGTCGGAGCCCTCGAGCAGCTCCCTCGAAGCTTCACAGTCAATTCAATCGGCGATCGTACTCGTGGATTTTAGATAATTGCAGGATTTGTCGTAGGAGGACGGAGTCGAACGTCGCCGGAGAGCTGAAAGTCCCAAGTACGCAGTCTCGCTATAATTTCCATTGGGAGGACGCGCCAACGGCAACTTTCACGCTTTGGCCTGCCTCGCCAACCGTAAATTAATAACGCTAACCGTATAAGAGGTCTTTCCCCACCATTAACGATAATATGCGGAAGCCTGCGTTGCTTTAAATGTTATAGATGCATTGGCATTAGAGGACGCGCTGCACTTTCTCTTGCTTGCAATGATTGTCCGTGCTCGTCGTGCCGCCACGATAATGAAAAGAGCGTTGCGTGTCGGGTATTGTAACGAAGGCTTGTAACGGAGGATCGGCCGAAGATATTTCGAGCCCGATCGATCGATCGATCGATCGATCGGAGCGCTAGAGTTGGCATCGTTCTTTCGAAACGCATTAGGCTCCTTACGCAACTCGACCTTTACATTATACAATGCCGCCTGAACAAATCAGACAATGCCTTACGTTTTAATTATAAAAATAATTGCTTGCGGGTAAGGGGGAAGCAGCGGAACGCTCGACGTTCCGAAGAAAGGGCGAAGGGACGGGGAATGAGTTGTACGTTAAGAACGAGGAGACGACGTTCACTGGAGAGCGAAATCGAATTATTGAAATTATTGATTGTCAATGTCTGTGCTGGCGAGCGGTCGAAATACCTCCGTGGCTTCGGACCAGGTTGACGGGACCACGCGATCGCGGTCATCCATCTTCGAGATGGGACTGCTCGTTCGATGGTTATTACACGGGCTTTTTCCCCACTCGTTGCAGGCTCGACCTCTTCGCCGTAAGAGCGTTTTACCGGCCATTGAGGAATGCACTGCCCACGCGGTCATTTACATGTCCGACAAAGTCCGAGGCAAAACTCGGAGTCGCTGCTCTCGGCAGTCTCGGGCAGGACGTATTTTCGCCCCCCCCCCTTCTTAATACGAACTGACTCCGGGAACGCTGGACCCACAAAGTCCCCCTCTCCCCCGCCCCCGCTCTCTCTCACTCTCTTTCCGAGAGCCACAATGCCGCCGTCTGTTGGCCTTTTTTGTCCCAGAAGAGTTGAGTCTTGACAGTTTTTCCCCCCCCCCCCCCGGCACCCGGACAAACTCATTTATCTCATTTCGTGTCTCATTTCACGGGGCTTCTGCGAATTCTTCCGCGTACTCTTCCGCGTATTATCCCAGCGCAAGGGGTTAATCAAGCAGCTTATTTACTTACCGCAGCCTCCTGAATCCAGGCTAAATTGCCTCGAATACAACAATTGCTATCCCCGTACCGTTATCATTATTACCGCCTCGAGATCATAATCGCTATTACTGTTGCTCTTGCTCTTTAGCGCCTGTCGCACTCCTTGTCCCACTTCCCCCTCGCCGTCGTTACATGCCCGGCCGGAGACCCTAGAGTCGCCCGCTCTCCTCGAGCATTGTAGAAAATTCGCCGTGAAAAGATTGCCGATTCGGGCACCCGCATCATACACGTCAAGGAGGTCTTTGTCCTTGCTTTTTTTTTTTATAAGAAATCTCGCGTAATTGGTTGAATTCGATTCGCCGACGTTTGGAGAAAGAAAGAATGAAAAATATAGAGTTTCTCAAGTCCCTTTCACTTGCGAATTCGCTGAAGGAGGTAAAATGAGGTAAGAAAAAAAAAAAAAAAAATCAATAAATAAATAAATAAATAAAAATTTATGGCTTACGGAGCTGCTTGGCTTGGGTAAGGTTTCGCTCGGGAAATAGGTAGGAATAGGTCCGCAGTAGCGTAGGCGGCGGCGGCCGCGGCGCGGGGAGAGAGGACACCGGGACGGAAGTCAGGTGGCGTACGAACGGGAGCGAATTAAAATATAAGAGAGAGAGAGAGAGAGAGAGATGCAACGGTCGCGAGGCTTTAGTTAACTGCATTAATTTTCTGACGTCCGAGGAGCGAGAGAGATTTTCTCAGGGATAGGGCAGGAAGCCCTTGGAACCCACCGGACGAAATCCGTTACTCCCGACCTTTAATGGCCCCGAGTCCACAGAGTGGCACATTCACTTTCGTTAGTGTACAATAATCAAAGCGCGCGCGCATGTCTGTAAATAATACGAGGCGGCACTTTCACCGCCTCTTTTCCGGAGCCGGCCTTCGGACTCCGGATCCCGGGCCTAACGGGCACGCAGCCGCCTTCCAGGGCTTCAACAGCGGCTTCAACAGCGACTTCAACGGCGACTTCAACAGCGGTTCCGACAGCGGTTCCGACAGCGGTTCCAACAGCGGCTTTCACCGGCTGTAATAATTCCCTCGGCACTGAGATTGCCGAAAGCGTTGATAATGCGCTGCCGAGGCCCAACAATCCTTCCTTTGACGTACGACCTTCCCGTAACCGTGGCGCCCCGTGTCGATTGCGGCGCGGTTACAGGAAAATTCGTGGCCAGCCGGCGTACAATGTGTACAATGTGACGGGGACACACCGTACGGTCGATGGCGAACGGACCTCGATCCGTGCACCTGCTGCTTCAAATGGAGTCCCGGGTGGGCGGGGGGACCACCGGAGCAGCGCACCCGTGCCGCACAGTCGAGGGCACAGCTCCGGGCTCCGGTTAATTAAAATACACCCGCGGGTAGCCCGTCGTATTTCCCGGGCTCCCGACGAGGACCGCCCTGGAAAAGCGGGGCCGGGTGGGGAGCGCGTAGTAGTCCTCGCCGCTCGGGCATTCGCTCCTCGTACCCTCGGGCTCTGGGTCACTCGGCTACGGCGGCTCCGAGCCTCCGAAATAACGGCTCTCGCCACCACCTCCTCCGGCTCGGCTCGGATGCTCCGAATTAAAATTTACCGCTCGCCGCCTCGTCTCTCTCCGTACCGAGCCTCTCGCCTGCCGCGACGGACGAAGGGGCGGGTTGGGGGAGGGGGGGTTGGGGGTGGGGGGGGCAATGGGAGAGCGCGCGGAGGCTCGAGTTCTCTCTCCGCATCGAGTTCTTTCGAAGGGGCCTTTCGAATCCGAGCCACTGGCTCGACATCCGTTCCCCCAAGGCTCTCCGCGCGTATAACTCCCGGCGCCGCCGTTCACCAATACGCCGTGCGACCGCGTACTGTGAGCAACTGAGAGCGATCGGCGCCGAACGATATTTCCAGGGTACGACGGTCGCAACCCTCGCCACCCTCCCCGTACCGATCAGCCCAACCCCATTATA
This sequence comes from Ceratosolen fusciceps, assembly GCA_018883505.1. Classification (NCBI taxonomy): domain Eukaryota; kingdom Metazoa; phylum Arthropoda; class Insecta; order Hymenoptera; family Agaonidae; genus Ceratosolen; species Ceratosolen fusciceps. The sequence goes on from RCIC01000017.1 coordinate 302,358, forward strand.
ATCCGATTATTGGCTGGTGTGCGCACCCGCCCGCCGCTCTACGCATCATCCGAGCAGTGACCATTAGTGCAATAACCCCGATAACCCCAATAACTTCCCCGCTCGACACAAACATGCGCGTTCCTAGACTAGTGGAAAAAAAAAAAAAATTAATCTTCACCGAGAGAAACCGCAGGCACGTTTTCTTTAGGGAGATGGCTTTTGTAAAAAGGCGCGCGTTAACGGTCTGTTTTTCTAACGAGATTATTATCTTCGTTCGCAAAATCTCACGTAAATTTCCCTTCGCATTAATCAATTTCGCGCGAAAAGCGAAACTCAATTTTCTTCCGCTACTCTCCGTCATCCTCATCTCGTTATACCAATCATCATAGGCGCTCAAGCCTTCCCCCGCTCCCCATATGTTAATTGAACGGAATCTCGCTCGCTGTTATAATAAGATTTATATAAGTTATAAATCACTATAGTCAATTCAATGATATTAGCGCGAAAACAAAATCAATTCTTTCCTCCATGAATTTTATGGATTTTATCCCTTCGCGGTGATGATTTCGTACCGAAGGAGTGCTTTTTCTTTCTTATATATAGTGTAGGACATCCGCTAATCGAATAAAGAATCGACGGATCTTCCGGATCGAAGATTCATGAATGGCTAATAAGGAAAGGGCTAATAGATTGTTAAATCAAGGTAAATGAAATATTGCGCGGGCGGATTCTTAGCTTTCCAATGGTCGAAAGCTTTAATTACGTTGCGCTGGACATGACTTTCTTCAAATAATAAGTAAAAGGGGGGAACCTTTTTGTAAAACCCGATTGCTTAGAGAAAAGCAATAAAGTCTGAAATTTCACGTAACGTACCTTCAATATTACATACCCTTTTCAAATATATTCTTCGAATTATTTCGCAAAACTGTTTTTTATAAGTCTTCGGACATTCCGTGACCCCACATCAATGAAAGCTAATAAAGTGTAATTAATTTCGTAAAAGCTCATTCGCGGTAATTGTATACACGTAAAATACTCGAGAGTACGAACAAGCAATTTTTTCTATCATAAACAAGAATTTTATAAATTATGGATGAATTAAAATTCAGTCATGAATAAAACATCGATCATTTTTCTTTAAGTATTAAAAACATTAGCAATAAGTCGTTATGCAATAAAACATTTTTTCAAAATATCCGCACAAGTCTGTGTACAAATAAGCTATTGATATTAATCTTGAAAAATGTAAATTATTAGTTCTACCGTTTAAATTGAACTATTTATTATGCTTTTCAAATAAATTAAATAAAATTAAGTTCTAAATAAAGATAATGAATAAATGTTTTCTTACGTGATTTCATAGAGGTCAAGTAACTTTGACCAATGATGGTTCTATTGTAATAATAATAATAATAATAATAATAATAATAATAATAATAATAATAATAAAAAATTCGGGTAATAATCACAGCACGTAAGAATTAAAGAAGCATAAAAAAGTAAATTATTTCACCGATGTTCTGAAATTATTTGACATGAAAATAAAAAGAAGTATTATTATTGTATAATTTACGAGTTTATAGCTAAGTAAAATTCTATAATGGAATAATAAATCATGAGAAACTTAAACACCAATTTTGAAATGTTAAGATTTCGAAAATCTATTAGGCTACGGAGTTTTTAAGTATTTCGATAGCTCTTCGTTGACAAAAACTCTATTTATATAAAATAATATTATTGACGCGACCGCCCAACGATTTGCATTTTTAAAAAAAGTGAAAATAGAACAATAAATCAAACGTTGGATTTTCAATGGAATTCGTATAAATATAATTATGACAAAAATTTGCGCTTCCGTAATCACAATAATAACAGTTCTCGCTAGCGTTAATAATATTAATAATAATAATAATATGATGATGATGATGATGATGATGATATGAATAAGCAGATTGAGAGGTGGATTTAGAAATCTGTTAAAGAAATATATAAAAAATTAATTAACGGATAAAAGAGGATATTTGACGATAATTAGTTTGAATTCTAGCGAATTCGAAAGCCTAGGCTCTTCTTGTTTTTATTTATATATTTACTTATTTATTTATTTATTTATTTTGTATTCCATTACGTACATGCGTATGTATCGCAACGAGAATTTCACTCTAGCCATAAATGTATTTAATATTTCAGATTCGTTGGTGAAGAATAATTAGAGCGAATATCTCAGTTTCTCGGACTCGAAATACAATCCTTTTTTTTTACTTTATATCATTCCTTCGGATATTCGAGAAATCGGAATGTATAATAAATATTTTATTATACTCTAAATATGTATCTGCACATACGTACATACATACATACATACATACGTATATATATATATAAACTCGGTTTATTTGCATATGACGAAAGACACGACGCGTAGATTTTCCATTTAAAAGAACTTAGGCATAAATATGCAGTGAAGATAAAAAGCAAATAATAAAACGACATCCCCTATTGTTAATCTCTTAAAAATATATTTAAGAATCGAGACGATTATTTAAAAAATGCAATTAAGATTTAATTATAATTCCCAACGGGGCAAAGAAAAGAAAAGCGAGGGACATTAATGTAGATTACGAGGGCAATGAAATTGAAATAAATTGTAATTTAATGTATAATTATAAGCGATCCGCAGAAAGTATATCGTAAAATAATGTTATGTACATTTTTTCGTCCATAAGGGGCAGCTTAATTTATGCGATACGTATTTATCGCTTGCAGGTTGGTATTGGTTGTTCGGTTGTATTCGCTACGTTCGCGCGTGCGTATTAAAAGCACATTCATTTTGTATTATAAAATGTTTTATTAAATGATTAACTTACAATGGGGCATTGACGACTACATTGGCAAGTGGCTGCATCGAGTTCTGTGTGTACATTCACATCGATACGATCTAACAATGAACGGCGCATATTAATATTTATCTTTATCGCATACCAATTGCAGTGAATGCGCGATCCGCTGCAAGGGCTCTCCTAAAACTTTCACAAGTTATTAAGCCAGGTTAACTTGTCCCGCGGATGCCTGTCGCTTTATTAAGCCGCAAGCAATGTCCAGTCTTTTTACAGATCCCCGCGTTCGTATTCCTGAATATTCGTGGTAATTCTAACGATAATGGGTCGTGCTCGGTCGGGTTCCGCGGGGGGTAGGGTGGGGTGGGGGTGGGGGTTCGAGCTCTCGGATAGCTCTTTCTCGCAATTAGTCGCGGTGCGTAATTTTCCATGGGAAAATATTGATCTTCAGCTGGTGATTAGCTCACGGGGTTATTGGGGTTATTGGTATTTCGAGTTGCGTGTGCGTCCCGAGCTGACGTGGGAAGGACTGCAGTTGTTTGAAAATTATTGGAGAAAGGCTGAGGCCGAGAGGTTCAAGCTCGGGCACACGTAGCTCTTACACGGGTAATGGGCTAATAATGGACGGGTGAGAATATGTAAAAAGAGAGCGAATCGGGATGCCGGGCTCGTACGATGACAGCGACGAGTGCGTCTAGCTAGAATAATAATTAAGTATCGGCGGTGGAGGGGGGGGGAGGTAAGCGAACGGAGCCGACGACTCGGGCGGGGAGGTCCATGGGATGCTTTTTGGGGTTATTGGGGTTATTGGGGTTGTTCGGGGACGGGGCTATGGAGGTGTGAGGGAGAGGGAGAGGGAGAGAGAGAGAGAGAGAGAGAGAGAGAGGAGAGGAGGCGCCTAACGAGCGGCGCCGTTCGCAATCGCACACAATCCAGTTGCATCAGAGCGGAGAGCGCATACGGGAAAGAATAACGATTACGCAACCGTAGTCGTACTAGGTAATGGCGAGGGGTGGGGTGGGGTGGGCTGGGGGGAGGGGATTTTAATTTCGATCGAGATTACGAGACAAAGAGGGTAATGACAACAATCGCTTCCGTTTGAGGAACGGGTCTATCGATCCTCGCAAAAGGGAAAAGCAGGAGGGGGGGGGGTCTCTCGCGTGTCGTTACCCGGGTCGCCGGGAGTCGGAAAGTCGGTCGGCTTCCGCGTTATTTCCAAGGCCTCGGGTCGCGCGTCGCTTAACGGAGAATAGCTTTTCTTCTTCTTCTTCTTCTTCTTCTTCTTCTTCTTCTTCTTCTTCTTCTTTTTCGTTTTCATTAGGGAGCGGGCGGTACGGGCACACCGACAGGAAGACGGCCTGTCCTCCAGCTACGCGTCCCGATTCTCCAGGATGGTATCGAATGTAGGTGTGGTCGAGCCGATGCCGATCGAGGTCGATCCCTCGCCGCTCTACGAACGAGCGAACGCTGCTTTCCCCCGACGTATCCCTCCCCTCCCCGTGCTCCGGGAGGTGAGAAGTGCACCGGCCTCCGCTCACTCGGCGCGCGGCTTCGGTGCGGGAGGAGGCGGGCATCCCCCGCGCGGATCTACCGCGACGACGGAGCTTTCCCTGGCCCCTTACCTGTCGCTCGATACACGATTGCGCGCAAGCCGACGGGGACGTTGGGGATGCCCGGGGGAGAAATTCGTCCGTCCGATCGCCGGCCGTCGAGAAGCGTAGATCGTAACCGAGATGGGGCACCGATCCTTGCCCAACAGTCCCCCATTGTTCCTCCTTGGGCAACTCGGGCGAGCCCGCGCTCCACGGGTCTCTGCGTCCGTGGCGTCGTTTACGCAAGCGCGGCACCTGTCGCAATTAGTCCTGGACGGCCGGTGGTTTTTCGGAACCGAGCTTCCTCGGGACCGTTCGCCATTTGGCCGTATTATACGGCTCGGTGGATGGGGCCGCGCGGCTCTCACAAGGCCCCTTCCTTACACCGCCAATTAACCGGTCCATTATATGTATGCTGGCGGGTCGGTGGGGGGAGGAGTACCCGCCCCCTCTCTCTCTCTCTCTCTCTCTCTCACTCTCGTGATTTTATTGTAGTAGCGCTCGATTATCGGGCAGCCGAGTAGTGCCAATTTCGTTCCGATTTCTAAGATCGGCATTATCCTCCTTGGCTCGAGCGCGATTGTTCTTCCACTCGGCCGCGCACGCGCACACACACACACACTCTCTCTCTCTCTCTCTCAGTCGGCGTGCGTGTACGTGTACGTAGAAGGAAGCTGCGGCCTCGCGCAAGTTTCGCGTACTTGGATGCAGGAGACAACTGTAAAAAGGCGCACTTTGCCGGGCGATTAGTGCCCCGTAACGGAACCCCATTCCGTTAAAAAAGTTAAAAAGACCCGTAAACCAGTGTAGCGCCCCGTACCATAAAACTAAACTGAACTTGAAGGAAAAATAGCCTCAATGGCTCTCCTCAGCTAAATAATATCCTCGTCTAATTTGGAAACAATGGCCGTGCCACGCTTGCTTTAAGCTTTAAACTCCTCCAGACTGGCCTTTTTCCTCATCGGCCGTCCGCTTTTCCCCGATTATCTCCCTGTGCTCGCACCTTAAAACATAATCGGCCCCTCCCCCCCCCCCCCCGCCACGCCCGGCCGTCCTATCGACGAATCCTGACTGACCGGCTACCGAGCTCCCCCCCCCCCACCCCCGAGCCTTTAGAAAGCATAAAAACAACATTGAAAACCTAATGCTCCCGTGCGTGGTCTTGTTCGAGGCAACACTTGTCAAGCCACTCGTACGCGCCTTTTCTTTTCTTTTCTTTTTTTTTAACACATTATGATTATGATTTACGGTGCGCGGATACACGTGACGACACGTGAAATATTGCACGCTGGTGGTCAAGATATAATTTCCATCGTCGGGTAAATGTGCGGAGATATAATAATATCGTTACAAGCCGGTCCGTCGACTCTGTCTCGCTCGGCGGGGCCCGATGCCGATGATGCCGAGACTATCCTCGGCCGCGGATTAGAAAAGCTCCTCGGCGAAGGTGTCGCTTTCGGCTTGTTACGGAGCCAATATCGAGGCCGTTCTCACGATACCGAGCGCCGATCGACACGTGCTCACTCACGGTCACGTGGCCGACAAGTCGTGGCCCTACGCGGCTTACTCCCGACTTACTCCCCGTAGGAAGTCTTCGTCCTCTCGCGAGGAGGGGCCGCGAGCGAGGATTTTCTCACGAGGGAAACGGCCAAGTGCCAGTCGGTCCACCCGGCGGAATCCGCGTCCGACGATTTTCTTCGGGTGATCGATTGATCGATCGATTCATGGACGGGACGATGGAAATCCAGCTTCGGCTTCGATTCTTCGCTCGCTTCTTCCCAATCGACGGCCGCCTGAATTTTCTCGGCGAATTTTCTAATTTTCCTCTCGGAGCGCGGACCCACGGATTTATTATATTTATATAAATGCCTTCCTTCGAGCTCGCGGACTTTATTCTTTTTTCTGTCTTTCTTTCAAATCAGGAACATTAAACGCTCGGAGCGAGGCCTCGGCTCGGGATTTCATTGCTCGGTCGCCTCTAATCGAACGTATTAAATCCCCGGCCATTAGCCATTTTCAGCCGGATTGCGAAAACTCGCTCCTTGCGACTCCTTGCGACTCCTTGCGACTACTTTAGATTATTTATATTTTTATTGGGACTAGTTATGTTTACAGTAAAATTTGCGGTTTCCAAGTAAAAGTTACGAGACTTTCGGTTTCCATATCCAGGCGCTCGTTGTGCGTTTTCACCGGCCGACCGTGGAGGCCCCGATGGCCGGGAGGGGGCGGGCGGAGGCTGTATCTTTCGCGGTGCCCGCACGTCCGCGACTCTCGGATTCTCTCCTCTCTCCTGGACTCGTTAAGGCTCGCTTCGTGAAAAATTAATTATAACTCGCCGCGATTAGTCACGGGCCAATCGAGTAGCTGAAGCGAATGGGCCAGCCATCGGGGGATGCAGCTGTAAAAATACTATTAATCTTATCGATCGACTAACTGTACACGCGCAGATGTGCACGCAGACATTAAAGTAGCTTTCGAGCTAACCGAATGACGCCCATTAATATTCATCTCTCTTTTTTACTTTATATTTTTTCCATACGAAAGATACTTGACCCGGACGAGAAGGAGATAGATAGATCGATAGATAGATAGATAGAGAGAGAGAGAGAGAGAGAGAGAGAGTTAAAGAGAGTCAACGATTAATTGCAAAGAATTACTATTAATTATTTGTATATAGGAAGTCCGGAGAAAAAAGGCCAGGTAATGCTCGTAAAGCTGGCGGTTAAGAATACAATTTCCAATAAAAGCGCGTGCCTAGCAAGTTTAGCGAGTTGCCGGTCGAAAGACTGTGGTGGGCCGGGGCAGTGGGGGGGGAGGGGAAGGAGGGAGTCGAGGGCTTACATAGCTGTAACCTCGTAGGTGCCAAGAGGAATTTTGAGATTAAGAGCGCTCGTTAAATGGAGGAGAGCAGGTACGCACTTGGTAAGAGAGTCACGGACGCCTCGACATCGGTGCCATTTACATTGAATTTAAAGGCAGACGAGGGTAAATAATGAATTGAACGCTCAGAAAAGTTGGGATGGAGGGAGGGGGGTGGGGTGCGACATCTCCGGAGCAAGGTATATCGTTTATTCGAAAGACATAAGAGGAGGAGCACGCGATGGGAATAATGAGTGAGTGACGACCGAGTTGACGGAGCGCTGCCCGCCTCTGGGAATGTCACTCGAGAAGCCGTGGCGGCGACCGGCTCCACGTTCAAGGAGATAACGGGGAGTGATCGAGCCGGGGACGGGGGACGGGGGGGTACAGACGGCCCGAGTCCAGGTCACAAGTTCAGCCGACTCGATGAGAAGGCTACTGAAAAAGCGGTCTTCACCACCCCCCTCCCCCCGAATCTCGCGCCCGAGTCGATTCGTCTTTTCCCTCCCGCCCGACTCAGGTGTCTGACGTCCAGGGACCGCGGTAGGCCCGCGGGGTCTGCCGACGATACGCTCTGGTCCCTCGATCCCCCCGCTGCTGCTCTATTTCACGGAACCTGCCTCCCTGCCTCCCCCGCGGAATCGCGGCTCCAATTAAAACCGTCGTCCGGCGAGCGCGTTTACCGTTCCCTCCGCCTCCATCATCGGTCCAATAATTAAATACCTTCGGAATACTGGGCCCCCGAGCCCAGGGCCTCGATCGACCCACCCCACCCCAATCCCGTATCCTTGCCGCGGTCCCGTGCAATGCTAATCAATTTATATGAAAGCGATGGATTTTTAAGTACTACCCGCTCACTCGATGGTTTTATAAATCAGAAGCACGACGTTTATCCATTTAATCGGTCCCGGGGACTGCTTCCCGGTCACCTCGTTCCCTGCCCCTACCCCCCCCCTCCGCCCGGTTCGCCAACGCGCCCGACCACGGCCGCTCATACGCATAAGTTTACCGACGTTTTCCATAATTTCCAGCCAATAATCGGCATTCTAATGGCCTAATTATACGTTACATAAATCCGAGCCGAAAGCTGACCCACCTCCTATGAAAATAAACATTGGTTTCGCCTCCGAAGCCCCCCCCCTCCTCCACCCTCTCCCTCCCATCGCGCGCCTCACCGACCAAACCGTACGAAGTGGAAGTGCGATGAATAAGAAATAAGCGTATACGGCGAAAGAGGAAATATAGAAATAAAGAAATAGCGTATTAGAGCGCCTCGGTCGGCAGTTTACAGGGAATACTCGTGAGGTGAAGCGCTTCACCGTTACTTACGCTAAATACTCTCATGTGGTGACCGACTCCTCTCCTCTCTGGCCTGTTTTTTTTTTTGGTTTTTTTATTTATTTTTTTTTATTTTTTCTCTTCAATGCCTCCGCCGCAACCATTTTCTAAATCGTCCGCTCTTTTGTAGAAACAAGGAAACATGGAAAAACAAGGGATGAATAAAGGTAGTGACGGGGCGAAGAGGGGTGGGGGGAGGAGAGGAGAAAAATCGGCTCACTAACAGCGATTTTATATTATTTAGCCTTTAATTAAAGAGAGTTGCGCAAGGAGGATTAGTAGCGAGGTCGGGCTAGTTTCTTTTATCTTGTTTCGTTTTTTTCTTTCTTTCTTTTTTTTGCTTTTGCTTTTGCTTTTGCTTTATTTGCTTTATTTGCTTTATTTAAACGATTGTGAGAAAAATGGCAGACCCGGTTATCGGCAATTTGTCAATTCTTTACGATTACCGCAATCGACTCGAGCCACTGAGACTACTACCACTACTACCACTACTACTACTTATCTCATTAATATCATAGAGAATATGGGACGCAGGTCTGGTAGTCCAATATAAGTCACTCTAATGAGATCTTAAGTGTAATACCGCGGCATAAATCATCCGTCAAGCGACTTCTTTACGTAGGATAAATATTCTACGTTGGCTTAATCAGTCGATCCGGATCCACATAAGCGTATTGCCATCCGCTTACGTGGATGATTTGCAAGGAAAGTCCTTGTAAATAGAAAACTAGTGGATCGCGAGGGTAGGGAAACGGGGGGTGGGTGACGGGGATCGAAGCGGTGAGTGAAACGGCAAGTAGCGGGGCAAGTAAAGGTCGCCGTCGCTTTGGAGACGGCAGCAGACGATGACAGCAGGGGAACCGGTGACGGGAAACAGGTGCACCGCGGATCTCCCCTACATCCGGGGACTTTCAATGAGGTGAAACTCACTCGGCGAGCGCGAGCTGCCCGCACGCAACGAGGAGTAATATCGGCCTCGAGCGGACTTTCAGTTTTTAATTCCCCAGGATGACTATCGGCATGGTTTCGAATCCATCCATCCCCGGCAGCGTGGCCCGACACCATTCTAAGCCCCACCACGCATCTCGATACCGTGACCTACATGACGGGACCGCATGAGTCTCCTGACGAAAACGAACACCTTCCCCCCTCGTCGTTCCGTGAGTATTCGCTGACGAGCTGCCAGCCGGATGTCCAGGATTACCTTAAAGATACCGAAGTATCGCTCGCCGTACGGGCAGCGACACCGAAACCTTGGCGAACAATGAACCGACGTCAATGACGTCCACGATGATTCCAAAATAAACAATAACTGATAATGGCCCACGACGCTCTAGACGATATACCCGACGACGTCGTTATCCCGGTCCGGCACCATTCAGCTAGTCGACAAAATGTTTTCGAGGAAAATGGGTGTCCGACGTTGGTTATAGGGGCGGGCGAGGGGGGTGGGGCTGGAGCCAGAGGCCGGTCAGCTTACGAGGGCCATGCTATTTTACTCCTCGGGCAGCTCGTGAACGAGGTTAACTTTAACGTAGCTAATCATCGCCTTGGAAAACTAAATTATTTCCTCTAGCCGATGAAAAAGACGGGAAGGTGCGCAGGGCAAGGAGAAGGATCTCACAGGAGTGAGATAGAAGGGAAGGGAAAGGCGGGAGCATTGCCTTTGGCCGGCCGGGGATACGTAATACCCGGAGCGCATTAAATACAATAATAAGTTACCAGAAGGAATTACCAGTCGTAATTTTCCCGAGGCCATTTTTATGGCTTTTTTCCTGACATGCGGTAGCACTCGGGCCCCGGGAGCTCCAAATAAACGGTACACTTACTGGGAAGCTGCTTTTCCTAGCGCTGCGCCCCTCCTCCCCGCCCCACTCCCCCCAACCATACGGGCATTAAAGCACTAAAAACGTCCGTTTGCCTCGGCAAAGCATAAGCACACGAGAGGAGGGAGGGAGGGAGAGGGAGAGAGAGAGAGAGAGAGAGAGAGAGAGAGAGCCCTTCACCCCGTCACCGCGACAGGAGCAATCATCGTCATTGCGAATGTTTTGTTTGACTCTCCTTGGATGAGCCGCTGCAGCGGTGACAGGTGCGCCCGAGCTCCTTCGAGCTCTCTCGATACCGCTCGTGTGCCAGGGCATGAGGGTGAACGCGGTGAACGGTCCAAGGTCCGTCGTTATAGGGAGGAATTGGCTACGGGACCGGTGACACGGTCTTTTGAAGGGTAGGGCACTGTAGGGCACTGTAGGGCACTGTAGGGCACTGTAGGGGCTGTACTCACCGGTGAGATCGGATCCGAGAGCCGTGGCCAGGGCGAGCGTCGGCTCGTGATACGTGAGCAGGAGCGTGAGCAGGATCGTGAGCGGGAGCCGGAGCAGAAGCGGCGGTCGGTGCATCGTGGCTCGCGAGGAGCTCGCGAGGAGGTCGGGCCGACGGCACCCAAAACTCGGTGTCGAGCCTCCTGCCCGGCGTCATCGGCGGCACGGGCCGAGCATCGGCCGGGGCGTCCTCGGAGCCTCGGTGCCTGGCACTCGCGGACTATTGGGACGCGCGAGTACGGACTTCTCTCGGCCAGAGGATCTCAGTGGGGATCTCAGTGGGGACTCCTGGCATCGCGGTCGCCGCGAGACTGAGGCGCGCGACCACTCGGGGGGGCCGTGGCACCGCTGCTTTCCCTTCACCGGTGAGTGTGCGCGCGCGCAAACGTGTCCGCGGGCCCCGCGTCCCGAGCCGAGCCGAGCCGAGCCGAAACTAACCGAGTCCCTCTCGAAACGTACAACCCCCTCCCGTATCCTTCTCGCCTTCGCTTACCTTAGCCTCTGCTCTTACCTGGCCAGCATCCCTCAGCTACGGAGCTTCGGAGCTTAGCCCACCCGACTCGCGGAACCTCTCCGAGCTCTCCTGGAGCCTCCTGGACTATAAAAACACTGCTCTACGACTACTACTTCGCCCCAACCCGTCTATAGAGTAATCCCAGGCGGATAAAGGAGATTCTCGTTATTTTTATTTATGTTTCGGGAGCGTTAGGAGGGCGGGGGGGGGTGGGGCAGGCGGAGCGGGTGATTGACTCACGATTAAAAATACGAGTGACGGGCGGCCTAAGGACCCGGAGCGCTGGCCGAATGCTCTGGCCGAATGCTCTGGCCGAAGTAAGGAACGTTTGAAAGAGAAAGGCGTCGGGGATAATGTAATTAGCTCTGTTTTTCGGACGGAGTCCGGTCGAGGCCGGTGCGGACGGCTCGAGTTTTCGAGGGCACGGGACCGCTCGAGGGTCACCAAATACGGGGCTCCAGCGTCGGTCAAGTGGCGGCGGAGGGGCGCGGGATCGGTCCTACGTCCAAGCGATCTTCTTTCAGTAGCCCTGCAATCCGTAATTGACTTCCATGCAATTAGGCTACGAAGGGGGTTAGTTGGGAGGAAAGAGCAGGTGGGGATGGACTCGGACGCGCGTCCTCGACAACTCGGCTGTTTACGCAAGAGGCGAGTAGTAGCGACGGTCCCAGCTGTCTACGAGCCCGTGCACCGCTCCGTATTATTCTTGACTAGGGTAACTGGAGGGCGTCCCGCCGCACCCTGCCGACTCTTAAAAAAGCCCAGTCTCCGCCTTTGCCTCCTCCTCCTCCTCCTCCTCCCGCGGCTCCGTGACTGTAACGTAACGTCGGCCAGCGTCAGAGAGCCGGAGCCGGGGCCGGGGCCGGGGCCTTATGAATAACGATACGATTAAGGTCGACTTAATCGCATCTCGACGACCGAGCCATTGGCCGACGGATACCGTGCGAGCAGCGGTAGCAGCGGCATCAGCGGCAGTATCCCGGTCGGTACGAAGAGCGTTTTTTTTGGACGAGTGACTCGCCGCCGTCTAACTTACCGACGTTCGCTACACTGAGCCGTCCTTGGCCGGAGTGGAGGCCACCGAGACGTCTGCGCAAGTCCAGGAAGTCAGAGGGGGCGACCAGTCCGGTCGAGTCTACCTCGAGCGGGGGCGAGGCCCGGACGGACGTTTGGCACGCGCGGGACAAGGCTATCGATAGCCAGTGATGCCGTCAAGGAGAAGGGGGGCCCTACCCGGGTGACAGGGGCCCGACCCGCGGAGCCTGCCCGAGGAGCCTGGCCGAGGAGCTCGTTAGGCCGAGTCCGATATGTGGGACGATGTCGGGGCCCAGGTGCCGCCGGTACCAGTCGTCGGACGATCTCCGCACGCAGGCGTCGGTGAGTCCGGACGGTGGCTCCCCGAAGCCACCGCGAAGCCAAGAGTCCTTCTCGATCTAGCGCGTCGCGGGGGACGACGAGTCTCGTCATCTCTCGGCGATCGGAGCGTCACCCTCCCCGCTTAAAAGAAACACAGCCAGAGGCCCGCGCGTCTCCCGCTCAGGATCGACCTGGAGCTCCTTCGACACTCGGTGGTCGGTGGCATTGGTGTCGGTGGGTGGGTGGGGGACTACTTGGGGTTGGGTAAGGGTTAGGGTTAGGGGGCGGGAGGGACATTTACGGAGAGAGCCAGAGTATAGCGATCAGCAGCCGCAACGCTCAGTCGGCGCTTTCTTTGAATTTCAGGTCAATGGAGCTCTTACCAATTAGCCCGTTAATTTGGCCATAGAGATGGCTGACGGCGGGGATGGCAAAAAATCCAGCGGAGACAATCACATGGACGTTAACGAATGCCTTGGTAGCTGGCTCACATACTTGCAGGTACTGTTCAGCTATACTTTCTTCTGCACGGACCGACTCACCCTCCCGCTTACCATTACCACAACCACAATCACAATCACAGCCACAACCACAACCAGAACGACAACCGGAACCACAAGCGAAACCAAAACCACTATTATTTTATTTTCGTTATGTTAATGCTAATTGCCATGGTTATTATTCTCTTTCTGTCCCCGTCCCCGTCCCCGTCCCCGTCCCCGTCTCCGTCCCCGTCCACCAATTCGACGAGCAATAACAACTCAAGCGTCCACGATCCATCGATCTCGTTGATTAATAATAATTCAAGACCGAGTAATCCGTCCAACATTCACGGCTTCCTTCAATTATCTACGATACGCCAAACATAAATCTCGCCAATTATTTACCATTGTTACCATTGGATTACCAACAACACTCTCGTGGCTTCATCATATACAATATACATGGGCTTAGCTGTTGCAAAGAAAATGCATTTCCTCAACTTCGTAAGCCAATTGGGACTGCAAAGTTGTTAAGACGCCTTCCTCCCCCCTCCTCCCCCCCACCCGCTCCCATTAAGGACTAATTAATTATTCAATAATAACGAAGTAAACGGACCCCGACTGATTCGATAAAATACTTCAATTGTACTCGAATCCGCTTCTGTCGTTTTATCCTTTGAATCATTTAATCCTTTGAAACTGTCCACGCATTCCTCAAAATACAAAATATCTCGCAACTGCAACTGCATGGAATTTTCCCATTGTCCTTTACAATTGATTTAAAAATAATTACAATAGAATGCCATTGGACGAGTAAAAATATATTATATTTACTGAATAATGAACATCGCTGTTTATTGGTACTTGTCAGGCGAATTTTAATGAATTTTAATCGTCAGCCGAACGTCCGATTAATATGCACGAAAACATTATTTATTAATACCTCGGATGGTATAGTCGTTACAGGAAAAGCTATAGCTTATAATAATTATATTGCCTACTAGAGAATAATCAATTCTTTCTTTCATTTTATTATTATTATTATTATCGTCATTATCGTTATCATTATCATTATCATTGTCGTTATCGTTATAATTATTGTTATTGTTATTGTTATTGTTGTTATTGTTGTTGTTATTATTATTATCATCGTCATATGTATATGGTTGCTAAGTGGAGAGTGCCAATTAAGATGAATAAATTGATTTAAATGATGAAAATTGAAAGAGCCCCTCGGCGTTGGGGCTGGGGGGAGGGGAAACGACCGGGAAGCAGTCTCGTTTGGATAATAAGACGAAGATCTTTATTATAAGGAAGATAATAAGTGGCTCTCGGGGCGGGGGTTATGGATCGCAGCCAAGGTTTAGCATCGGCCGATTAGGGACACCTTCGTTAGCGGACTCGGTGGACAGGATGGGAAGGGAAGGGAAGGGAAGGGAAGGGAAGGGAAGGGATGGAAGAGCAGAAAGGGGCGACTTGATGAAAACAATGCAATTTAATGTGGCAGATGCTGAACGGACTGTGCACGGCCGGGACGAAGTTGGCCCTCTCCCTGCAGACGCTCCTCTCCGTTCACGAGAGCATGGCTCAGTGCAGGGTGACGAGTCAGTGCCTCGCAGGCTGGGAGGAGCTCGCCAGGGCGACCAACGTCGCCAGTCACACCGTCAAGAGGCACGTGGTCACCGCCATGAAGGACTACGAGGTTCTCGACAACGACGGGGAAAAACACGTACGTCCACGCGCAATCGTCAGACTGCAATCCTCTCTCTCTCTCTCTCTCTCTCTCTCTCTCTCTCTCTCAACTAATTAACAACAACAATGGGAATAACGGAAAGACGAGTTGGAGAGAGAGAGAGAGAGCAGGAGTAAGGGGGTTATTGGATTAATCCGTAAATGATAAACGTGCATCCCATCTTTGCAGGACATTCTGCGCGACAACCTGCTGACCTTCATCAATCTCCAGTACCAGTTTTGCGTCGCGTGCTGCAAGTGCTTGGGTAAGACTCTGTTGGTTGCACTGGCGATAAATGAATACCCGGGGCTCCGGGCATTAGCCCTGCGCGCCTCTACACCCTGTCGAGTCATTGAATCGACCCGAACGACCTTGCAGGAAGTATGGCAGAGTGCTCCTGCTCCCAGGACGGGAGCGAGTGCGACATCGCCGCGCTGCAGCAGTGCTTCGAGCGGCTCTACAGCTCACCGGTGCCGGCCACGTCCACCACGGCTCAGCATCCCTCGCAGCCCGGGAGCCACAGGTCCCCGCTGCCCTATTCCCTCTTCCCTCTGCAGGTAGGTCAACGCGTCGCCAAAACCTTACGCTTACGGTCGGCCCTCCGCCTCCGTCCCCACCTCCACCACGACATCCTCCAGCTCGCTCCACGTCCACCACGACATCCTCCAGCTCCTGGCATCCGATCGAGCACCTTGAATCGCCTTGACGCCCCGGGAACAGGAGGGGAGTGAGACGCGTGAGCGTAGGAGCTAAGGGACGGGGGTGGGCGATCGTAATGTCTTAAGGTCCAGAGGAGGTGGTCCGAGACGGCGGCAGCGGACATGTTCGGGGGGGACGGCTCTGCCGAGCACGCGGTCCGACGATGGTCGATGCCCTGGGACTGTCGTCACGTGACGGACTGGCCGAGGCAGGAGTTCAGGACGAGGCTGAGGGTGCCCTTGCAGGAGCCGAGCAGATCCACGACGCCGGACTTCCTCTGGAAGTCGACGATCGCCAGTCAGGACGGGCTGCGCGAGGCCATACAGCTACTCTCCTGCAAACCAGGTAATGGCGGCGGCTCGCGAGCCCCCCCCCCCCCGCGCCAACCAACTCCCCCCGAAAACTCGCCACCAGTCCCCCGTATGAACGCGCGCTTTGAGTCCAGGTGTGAGGGTCTCGAGCCAGCAGACCATCTACGGCGCTCCCCACGTGCCCGGACTCACGCTCACCGCCTGCAGCTACGAGGGCATCGGCTGCGAGTCGGGCCTCTGGCCGGATTCAAGGAACGCGAACGCCTTGCGCTCCTGGCCCCAGGACTCACACTCGAGCGAGCATTCGGACAATTCCGGTGAGTCCCAGTAGACTCTGCGCGTACCTCTCATACAATATCTCGGTTGTCACGGTGTTACAGGGCCGCGGGACAGCGACCACAGCTTATACAGCGGCGAGCACCGGGACTCTGGTAAGTCGTAAGGGTCTGGCACGTCCGGTCCCTCCCTCCTATCCCTCGCTATCCACACAGCTCACGAGGCATTTATCTCCCTTTTAATCAGAGCTGAGCGGAGGAAGCGGCAGCATCCACGGGGACAGCAAGGACAGCGTTCACTCGCACGGCGAGTACGGCTGCCACAGGGAATTGGATCCTGGTAATATCCTGGTCTCACCATAATCTGTCTCCCACTCCAGCTTCACCGTCTTTAATATTATCTTCCAAACTCCCCCTGCCCCAACCCCTGCCCCTCGCCCTCCGCCATTCCATCCTCGTCGCGATTTATTTGTTGCAGGAGTCGTCGAATTGATTTCGTCGCGGAAAAACAGCTCGTCCACGGAGTCTTGCGTTTCGGCGCACAGTCGATCCGGCTCGGAAGGCGCGAGCACCGGCCTCGGGGTACGTACGACTCCCCTGCTCATACCATCCTTGAAATAGCTTTGAAGGGCGACTGTGAGTCCTGAGGTTGGCCACGCTCAGTACCGAGTAACGAACGGGCCTCCTTATGAATTTTAGGAGCCGGTCAGGTCGAGCCTCTACTCTATGTGGACCGGCAACGAATTGCCCTTCATCAGGTTACCCGAGAACAACGAGATCCAAGACGATCCTGCCATCTGAATCGCCAAGCTCCTCCCTGGATGGAAAGCAAGCCATTGCAGCGTATATAGATCGCTGGAGGCGGGGGGGGGAGGGGGAACGATCACCAAGGAATGACGAAACTTACATAAAGCTATTATACTTTTCACGCAATTATCAATTTCAATTCAGGATCACTCTCAAGTACGGACTACGAAATCTTAATTCTCAGCGATCGCACACATGCATAGATGTTAACCTTGTCAAGCGGCCAAAACTCTTGGAAACAATAATTTAAGATAATTTATAGCCAACAAATAATATTTGACGATTGTACATGGACATAGGATTTCGTGTACGTCTATGGGTTTCTTATAGGAAAGTATCAATAAAATACATTTTAAACAATTTACTTCAACTGTGTTTCTCTGAGCATAAAGTTATTTAATGTCATGGCAATAGTGTGAGTGGGTGGGGACGTGTACGTGCGTGCTAAGCTTTTATGTACAATTTCATACGTATGGCACAAAACAGCGATAGTCATTCGTATTTATTATCAATTCCGATCAATGATTAATGAATAACAATAATAATAAAAGCTAATAATAATAATTGTAATAATAGTAATAATTATATAATAATAGTAATAATAATGATGATGATGATGATGATGATGATGATAAACACAATATCGATAATAATGATAGATTGTCGATTATTTATAAAAAAAAAAAGGCGTGAGAGAGAGAGAGAGAGAGAGTATAGATGGCAGACACTTTAGAAAAAGAATATCCAAAGAAATAGGAGCGCACAAGCTTACAAAATTATCCAAGAAGGAGACACGTGTAAAGACAGAGTCGCTTAGAGTCGAATGTGCGTTGTGTGACATATAATGGAATTGAGGAAAATACTCTGTGTTGCGTCGGCGATGATGGCGCGCGCTCGTGTAAAGTCGGCAAGGTCTCGTAATGGATTGGGCCTCGTTGGCTACGGTCCCGGTCGACCGGGCAGCGGCTTTCCGAACGCGCGCGTTCAATGATCCAGGCAGGGACGCGCTCGAGACCTGTCGTCCGGACAGGTGGGCGAGCGGGGGATGGTTGGCTATCGGGTTGATTCGTTGGTGGGGCGGGGGAGAGGGAAGGGAGGGAGGATCGGGGTTATCGGAGGACGGAGAAACGTGACTAGAAAAAGCTTTCTGCCGTTCGGTGATGGTTATTGGGGAGGAAAAGGATAGGAAAACGTGGCGTAGAGGTCGTCGGGGCGAGGGGGGGAGGGGAGGCTCGACAATCGTCACGGCCGATCTCGATCGATCTCAGTCGATCTCGGTAGATCTCAGTCGGTCTCAATCGATCTCGTCCTCGGTGAGCTCGTCCTCCTCCTGGCCGTAGTCGTCGTACTGGTCCTTGACGTCCTCCTCCTTGTCGAGGGGACAGTGTACGCACCGCGACTCGTTGATCCCGTAATTGATGCAGGTGTCGCCGACGCACTCGCAGCAGCCATCGTGGAACCAGCGGTAGCTCGTGGCCCCCATGCTCTGGCAGGCCTGGCGACACTTGTTCCACGAGTTGCACTGGGCCATGTACGCGACCGTGCAGTTGACCGTCATGACGTTCGGCTTGAGCGAGTAGTTCTTCTCACCCTCGACCGATTCTGAAACTCATTATCGAAGCAGCCTCTTATACAGATGCATTGGCGCCACTGGTACTCGAACCCCAATAACCCCGATACCGAGGTCGCCCTCACAGTCACCGCCGCCAAATACCATAATTACCCTCGATTACTACTCGATATCTGATATCTGATCCATTGTAGCCATCCATTGCACGTCTTCATTTATTTATTATTTATTATTTATTATTTATTATTTATTTTTATTTATTTATTTTTTTTTTTTTTTTTTTTACCCCACAAGTAGAAGGGAACGGCAAACGATCTAAAGGACGAGGCTGAATTGAATGCTGTCCGCGCGCGGTGACGAGCGAGCCAACGAACGAGGCTCCATTAGCCAAGTTTGAAGAAATCCCGAGCCGGAAGTGGCAGTTAACGAGACTCTCGTAAAATAATGTAATATTCGTTATTCGTATGGATGGTAAGTGCGTCGGGGCGAGCGAGTCAAACTTTCACGAGCGCTTCTTCAATTTCATACTCCGCTAGAAAAAGACGGGGCTCGGTAGGGGGGAGTGAGGGAGGGAGGGAGGGA
Organism: Ceratosolen fusciceps; assembly: GCA_018883505.1. Classification (NCBI taxonomy): domain Eukaryota; kingdom Metazoa; phylum Arthropoda; class Insecta; order Hymenoptera; family Agaonidae; genus Ceratosolen; species Ceratosolen fusciceps. The sequence goes on from RCIC01000017.1 coordinate 321,612, forward strand.
GGGAGGGTAGCGATTTAAGCGAACGTCCAGCGAGTCGACCTCGCGATCAACGCCGTCAACGGGATCGAGCAGAAGAAGAGGCGCCACCACGTATCCGGACGATGCTTTCTTAATCGACTCTATTTCAAGTTGAACTCGTGAGCCCCGGGGAAGCGCGCATGCGCTCGCCGCCCCATCCGTCCTCGCGCCCGACGCACGTCGCGCATAACGCGCACCTATCAATAACTAAGGGAGACCCCGGGGGGTTATTGGAAAATTATAGGATGAGGCTGTAATTTTAGCATTCGCGGAATTCTCGGCCGAGATCACTCTCGGGAATGAAAAATGGCCGAGCGTGGCGGTGACGACGGCGGTGACGGCGCCGCTTCGACGTAAATGCCTCGGTAAAGGATAGAGAGAGAGAGAGAGAGAGACTGCGAGAGGGGTCATGGGGGGAGGGGGAGCGAGCGCCGGCTAATGGGAACAAGTGCATTAGAGGGAAAGACCGCCGCCGCGAACAATGGGAGTATTTTAGGCGGGACGAAGGGGGCAACGACGACGGCGGAAGAGAGACAGAGAGAGAGAGAGAGAGAGAGAGAGAGAGAGAGAGAGAGAGCGCATTAAGTTTGTTTAAGACGACGGATGAGGATGGGACGGGATACGGGGACCCGAGGACGGGGAAAGGATTGACGACCGCGAGCGAGAGTCGATTTCTTCGAGTCGGCGAGGAAGAGTGGCTGGGCGCGGAGGGATGGGAGCGGGCGGGCAGGGGGTGGGGTGGGGTGGGGTGGGGGGTGGCCCGGTCGAGTCAACTTACGCATATGATACTTGATTTCCTTTTCCTGGTTGGGCGCGAAGAGGGTGATGTCAAAGTCGACCGGGTAGGTGAAGGTGAGCCACCTCTCGTGGGCGTCGGGCTCGGCGGTTAGGGCCTGGAAGAGCCCGGGCACCGGCTCGTTAAAGTCCTCGACGTGGGATTTCTTGCTGAGGGGATTGTCCGTGACGTTCGGCTTGGGACAGAGATCTGGAAAAAGAGTCCTCCCGTCGTGATCATCCGGGGATATCGTGGGCCTCGGGCGGGACTGGGCCCGCTTACGTACCGACGCAGGAACAGCACTCGTCGTAGAGGTACGACAGGCATGAGAAGCACTCCTTGCAGCAGGTGCAGGTGACGAGGTCGCACTTGCAGCTCTGGGTGAGCATGCACTTGCTGACGACGCTTGCACAGATGGCCTCGTTACAGCCGTAGCAACGACTGATCGAGAGGAGAAGGCCCAGGGCCAGGCTCAGGATTCCAGCAGCCCGCATTGTCCCCTGAAACGTCAGTGATCCTTAGTAATACCGAACAGGTCGTCGAGTCTGATCTTATCGATCGCAGCTCCCGAGTCTCTCTCCACTCACCTTCATAGGTGGCAAGTGCCCAAGCCTACGTCCGTACGTCCGAGTCTCAGTCCGAGAGAGAGAGAGAGATAGATAGGCATACAGATAGACAGATAGAGAGAGAGAGAGAGAGAGAGAGAGAAGGGAGTACAAAGCACTCGTTGGCCGATAGCAGCGAGTCTATTAGTCCGCGACGATCGGGAACGATAATTGCGTTCGACCGAGCCAGTTCTAGTTCGTAATTGCGTCCCTTCACCCACCCCACTTCCTTTCCCTCCCGCGCACTACTACCACTGGCGCTCGGCTAATTAAGCGGACGTGTGCGCGCTGATTCTGATAATATCGGCCCAGCTTGGACGCGAATCCGTGACGCGATTTGTCTGGACCACCGTCATCCTGCACGCCGAGGTTCGCTCGTTTCGCTTAACATAACAACCACTGTCACGGGACACTGCATTCTCCAGCTTTTCTCCAGCTTTTCTCCGGCTTTACTGTAGCCCTCGATTTCCCAGTCTCCCTCCCTCCCTCCCTCCCTCTCTCGTTAACTCTTTGTTTCTCGAGCTGTCTCTGGGGACGAGTTACCTTACGATCTCGATATCCCAACGAATATCGATGTAGATCTTATATAAGATCGACAATTGCGAATTAGCCGATATTTAAGCTGTTCTAGGGAATCGTGCTACTGCTACGGATTAATAACGTAATTCCAGGAGCCATTACAGCCGGATGATCAATCGATTGGCTCGAGGATTACAAGCGCCAGAGGATTATCAGAGCGCTGCATGTAATACATTACGAAGGCTTTTCTTTTGGCCTTGCTTTTTTCCTCGGTCCGGCACGACTCGCGACTCTCGAGTAAACAAGTAAATGCCCAGTCGGTATGCGCGTGTGCGCGCGCTCCTGTGTATGGGTCCGGGACAGAGAGACGGAGAGAGAGAGAGAGAGAGAGAGAGAGACGGAGAGAGTTAATGAGAGAGGCCAGCGCTGACTGATTATTAAGTAGTTGCAGTGTTTATTGTCGGGCGTACGCCGTGGAATCCGGGCGTGAGCCGAGAGTCCGGGTAGGGAGCCCTTCACCGGAGGTCGGGAGCTCGTGGGATCGGCTCCGGGAACATAATGCACGCGTAATGCACGGATCGACCGGTCGGCTGCTTTACTTTCCAATGCGGGAGAGGTATGTGGTGGACGGGCAGACGGGCGCGAGGGAACGAGAGGGGACACGAGCCCGCGGAGCGAGTCGTGAGATCGGCTGCGGGAACGACGGGGTGCCCGTAGATCGGCGGCTGCCGCGGAGCTCAGGGCGCGCGCCAGCTACGAAAATTAGGCTCTCGGACCTTCGGGGAACTTCAGGTAGGTCTTCTCCCACGCGGTATGTTAGGGGGAGGGGGTCAAGGGGCCGGACGGCGGATAGCGGGAGGCAGAGAGAGAGAGAGAGAGAGAGAGAGAGAGAGAGAGAGAGAGAGGTTTCGCCGCGTGACTAAGAGAAGAAAAATGTCAGGAACTGGAGGTTATTGGGACCTCTCGGAGCCCACGACCGTCCGCGTTCATGGGTACGCACCTGTTGCCCTTGGTTGATTGGCTTGCTGGCTAACTCCTGGTGAGGCTGGGAACCAACGGCGGACTCGCGCTTCCCTGGAGGTGACTCTTACAGTGAGTGCGAGCGCTGCTGCTGATGCCGCGACGTCGCTCTGCGCACTGGGGCGCCTGACATTTCGCGCGCCTCCCAATCTCCCTGAGATTCGGCGAACGCACGCCTCTGCGTTTCCGTGCGTGCGTGCGTGCGTGCGTGCGTGCGTGTGCGTGTGCGTACGCTCGCGTCCAGGAGCGAGAGCGAGCGATAGGGGCGAGGAGGCGAGATCTCGGGAGCGAGTGTGAGAGCGCGAGCAGACGAGACGGATGGAGGTGCGGCGCCTTTTCGACTGAATTAAGGAAGAGAGCCGCGCGAGAGGAGCCGAGGACCGCTAGGAGGAAAAGGCCTTCGAGGAGTAGGAGGAAGCGGCGACGGAGGCGCTCGCTCGGAGCCAGCCGAAGACAGAGACGTGGGGGTACGTAGGTGGCTGGGTGGGTGGGTAGGTAGGTAGGTAGGTAGGTGGGTGGGTAGGTAGGTAGGTAGGTAGGTAGGTAGGTAGGTAGGTAGGTAGGTAGGTGATAGGTAGATTGGTAGATTGGTAGGCAGGCAGGCAGGCAGGCAGGCAGGCAGTCGAGTGGGTAGGGAGGTAGGCCGGCGGGCAGGCAGGAGGGAGTGGAGGGAGAAGGAGTTGAGACGGAGGAGGTGGAGGTGGATGGAGGCGACGACGGCACGACTGGTTCTCGATTGTTTTTTTTTTTTTTTTTTTTCTGTTACGACTTTCTGTCTTAGCCGTCGCGACAGAATCTTCCGCGCTGCGATCGCTTGTACGACTCTCGGACCCTTTACCTGGTCCCTCCTTATCAGCGGGACTCGGTATATTCCTCGCGTCCTGCTGCTGCTTCCAAGTATCCCGGCTTACGCAACGCATAGTATTTTGTCTTAGATAGGCATGGAGCACTCCATTCTTTTGATCCGGGAGATAGATCGCGGTCGCAACCTCGCTGGCCTCTCGAGCCTCTCGAGCGAACACGGATAATAAGGACGAGATGAGATGAGATGAGATGAGATGACGATGACGATGACGATGACGATTGGTGGCGGGAGCGGGGGCGAGGTGGGGCGGGCAGGGTAATGGGAGCCAGCCGAAGAGAGTAGAGGAGTCGTTGTTCGCAGGGCCGAGTTGGTGGGAGCCAAGGTAATTGAAGTCGACCGGCAGATGGGACGGGCCGATATAGTCGGGGCCCTGGCGCTTGAATCTCCCGGAGGCGCCACAGCGGCCAGTGCCGGAGAGGATCCGAGCACTTGAGCGGCTAAAGAACGGCCGGACAGGAGCTCGACGACCCCCCCCCCGCCCGCCGTCATTCCCTCTACCTAAAAGAGCCGCATATTTTCAGAGGAACCAAAGGCCACACCGGACCTGAACCGTCACGGGGAGGAGGAGGTGGGGGGTGGGTGGGTCTCGAACCGCGGCTTTCCTTCCATATTTTCTCTGGACGTTGCGGGACGCGACGTCGATACCTGGGGGGGGGGGTCAATGAGTGCCCGTCTAACCGAGAGAACCTGGCAGCTCGGCCAGGTCGGGTGTAGCCTTGCCAGGAGAAAGGACTCGGTTGTTCGCTCGGCGATTGCACAAGCTCGGGCTCCCGGGTCCGCAGCTGGTGACGGCGACCGTCGGCCATTGGCCGTCCCGGTAACGGCGAAGGGAATACGGCCGCGACTCGGTCGCCATCCACTACCAGTCGATGGTGTTTACGCGCGGCTCGATGCGATGTCGTTGTATATCGTGACGTGGTGGTGTTGGGGCGGCGGACAGGCTCTCGTGCGTTGGAGAGCCGCTCGTGGCGGGGCGCCACCTGACGGCGAGCGCTCGGAATATTTGACAGGTCGCGACGGTGCCTCGGATACGAACGATTTCGTGGCTCTGGCTTACGAGAGCCGCTGCTATTGGCGACTACTGCTGGAGTCCCGAGGACACCTGAGAGAGCTCCACCGACTCGGCTCTGCCTCTCTAGCCTCCCAAGGTTCGTCTGCTAGCCTCTCTCCTCTTCCGTATTGACCCGTACTATCTCGCTTATACCCCACCCCTGCCCCTTCAGCGGCAACTTCAGCCTTCGTGACGACCCGCAATCCGTAGAGCCTCGAACGACGGCATCGTTACCACCACCACCACCACCACCTCCGTCGTCCAAGTCGTCTACGTCGTCGTCGTCTACGTCTACGTCGTCGTCGTCTCCCAATGCGCTACTACCGCATTAATGGTACAAGTAGCATACGTGTTCTATTAGCTGAATAGTCAGAATTTCGCGGTGGGGGGGGAGGGAGGGAGTGAGTGAGTGACGGGAGTGTCGACGAGGAGCCGACACGTATTACGCTTTCGAACACCAGCGACACGACGACTGTACCCACATTTTTCGTTAGATTTCAAACGTGGCTCCCGCTCCGCGCAGACTTCTACGCTCGAGCGTTCACATGATAAGCGTAAGTCCACGGCAACTTATTTACTACGTTTAACGTGTGCAAGGTTAGCCAACCCGTGCATGGTCTCCCACGTTCCCGCTGCCATTTTCCTCCTGCCGCCGAACCATTTGCCTCTCGGAGCCCGCATACGTAAAGGCCAAGCTCCAGGAGGCTCCGTTCAGCCTCACCGCGTCCCGGCCGCCCGGTCACTCACCATTCTCGACTCTCCGTGGACGTCCAATCCCCCCCCTCCCTCCCATCGGCCGGCCTTCCAACACTTATTTGTAAATAAATACTTGCCTCTCCGTTCTGCGTGCATATGCATGTGCGCGCCCGCCCCTCCCCCTTCGACAATCGTGCTTCGCATAATCGCATAAAAAGTTCTTACGACGTTGTCAGAGCAAAGAACTATTAATATCATCATTAAGCACTGTTCACTTATCTTATCTCTCTTGTTTTTCTCCTGAGTTTCCTTACAGCTGGGGAATCACTTGTATCCGCACGGTCCGCACAGTCACCCAAGACCTTTCACCCAAACACTTACGTTAAACGCATGCTAATCAATAGGCTAATTAGTACTCATTATAACGCGTATATCTTACTTACAAATAAGCCCGAAAATAACAACGCTCTTCCTCTCTCTCTCTCTCTCTCTTTCTACCTCTTTCTGCCTCTTTTACAGAGCAATGAAACTCCTGTTAGTTGTAACGGCCTTAATATTCCTGATACAAGGATGCGTTGCTCCACCAATAAATAATGTAAAAGAAGAAAGCGAAAATGAAGTGGAGTCTAAGGAAGAACTGGTACTTATATTACTATTTTTATCTCAATACTACAATGTACATTGCACTTTACACGCATCTGCTTCATTTGTAGGCTGACGATGTAGAATACCGCAGGTATCTGGAAGAAGTTATATATGCTCTTGAGAGTGATCCAGTTTTTCGAGAAAAATTGGAAAAAGCCAATGAAACTGATATTCGCGTTAGTAAACATTATTACCAATAATCGGTTAAGTCTGAACGAATTGGTCAAATTATTTCTTGATGTCTTTTACAGAATGGCAAACTTGCAGACGAATTAGAATACGTAAGTCATAATGTTAGAACCAAATTAGATGAGTTGAAGAGAGCTGAACTTGAAAGACTGAGACATTTGGCTGTCAGACAATATGAACTGAACAATGGTTTTGATCCGAATCACTTAAAGATGGGTGAACATCTGGATGAAAGTAATCCTCATACTTTTGAAGTATACGATTTAAAGAAATTAATTGCCAAGGTAAGCGTACAAAATATTTACTGTGATGATAGAACACTAAATTTAATATCGTTATTTCACGTGTTTATTTAATACGTGTATTACAGACAACACAAGATTTGGATGAAGCAGATAGGAGGAGACGTGAAGAATTTAAACAATACGAAATGAATAAGAAGTTTGAGCAGGAAGAAAAAATGAAAAGTATGAAAATATTAAATTAATTTAATCTTGCGATATTAACACTTAAAAAATATACTTTCTTTAGCAATGACCGAGGTAGAAAGACAAAAGTTTGAAACGGAACTGCATGATTTAGAAAAGAAACATAAAGATCACGAACCTGTAAGATTTTCTAATGAATATATAATGATATGGAAATAGATTTCTTTTAATGTTAATATAATATTACGAATTTCTAGTTACATCATCCAGGCAGTAAAAAGCAGCTCGAAGAAGTTTGGTCAAAACAAGATCACATGGAAAATCAAGATTTTGATCCTAGAACCTTCTTCTTCATGCATGGTATGTATTTGCACTTACTGCCTTTATATTAAAACTGTTTTATAATATCTGTTGTTAATAATTTAAAATGCCATTTACTTTGCCTTCTTATAAACCAGACTTAGATGGTAATGGGGTATGGGACCAAAATGAATTGAAGACTCTGTTCTTAAAGGAATTGGACAAGCTTTATGCAGAAGGTCATCCAGAAGATGATCTTGTTGAGAGAGCAGAGGAACTTGAGAGAATGAGAGAACATGTCATTAGAGAGGCAGATGTTAATAAAGACGGACTTATAAGGTAAATGTTATGAAATTAATAAAAAAATTTACGTCTACAACAATATCTATCTAATACGTAATATTTGAAAAGCTATGAAGAATTTTTGAACGAATCAAAGAAAGCTGATTTTGAAAAAGATCCTGGGTGGGAGCCACTCGATGAACAACAGTTATACTCTGAACAGGAATACGAAGAGTATAAGAGACAAAAGGCCAAAGAAATTGAGAAAGTTATTTCACATAGAATGGTAGGATAATGTTAAGCTTAATTATAATAGAGTGACTAGTAAGCATGCTATGAATTCATAAATTATTATAAAAATTTTCGTAATTGTTTTGTGTTGCATTATCTTGTAATATAAGAGGTATATTATTTGAAAAGGACTATTTGCATGCACTTAAAAGTACTTTTTTCAATATATATATATAGCAATGACTATATAGTAATTAGAGCAATTAACAAGCTGCTTGTGCTTTGTTTTTTGCTAGTCTCAAGAGAATCATCCTGCTGGTCAACTGCCGGCTGGACAGCAGCAGGTGAGAATCAGTAGCATACATTAAATTACCCATAGTATTGGTAGTACCTTGAAAGGCTAAAAAAGTTTAGTTAGTTAGACTTATTCATGAGACTTGTTGTATTTAGAGTAACCGCTTGATTTATATTAGAGCTAAATAGACCATAAGAGTACAAAAGAAAAACTAAATTTCAGTTTCCACCACATCCTAACCAGGCTCATCCAGAATATGTGCAACAACAGCAGCATCAATATCAACAAGTTCCTATGCAGCAGCAGCAGCAGCAGCAGCACAGTATCCTCAACAAGTTCAATATGGGAATCAAATGCCAGCTCAGAATGGCCAATATAACAATCAGGTTCCGCAACAACATGTCCAGTATCAAAATCAGATGCCACCTCATCAAGTCCAGTACAATCAGCAGATGCCACCACAGCAAGGC